>WOXC01009564.1:1472500-1725432 GCA_011680675.1 Gymnobelideus leadbeateri | reverse complement strand
AGCTCAAAAAAAGATTTAAAATATCAATAAGGAAGTAGAGAAAAATGGGGGAAGAAATGAGAGTGATACAAGAAAATAATGAAAAAAGAGTCAACAGATAAAATACTGAAGAAAAGAAGACCTTAAAGAATAGAGTAGATCAAATTGTAAAAGAGGCACAAAAATCCACTGAAGAGAAGAATATCTTAAAAAGCAGAATTGTCGGGGGTGGAGCCAAGATGGCGGAGTAGAAACAGCTCTTCCAAGCCTCTCTGCCCCCAGATTCCCCACAAACTATGTAAAAAAGGACTGTGAACAACTTCTGGAGCCCCAGCACCCACAGAACGACACAGAGAAGCTAACCTCCCGCTGAGGACAGCCCAGCAGCCCTGCAGGAAGGACCAGTGCAGAGGTCTGGGACCTGGCAGCGCGCAGAGCGCAGGAGCCGAGCCGAGCCCAGGTCCGTGTGAGCCGAGGTTTTAGCCCCAGGGCGGCAGGGCCAGCAGCCAGCTGGAGGAACCCCAGAACACCAGGAACTGTGGAGATTCCAGAATTATCAACATAGACTTGCCTAGGACAAAGTAAGAGGTTAGTGTCCTATGGACTTTAGGACCTGTATTTGGGGAATGCGTCAGCTCCCTCCCCTGGGGGCTAGAAGCCGCTGAGGAGACACGCCATTTTGTAGTTTTCAGAGGCAGCTCCAGCTCCCAGCCTACAAATCCTGGGGAGATCCAGCGATCAGTCTTGGGGGGTAATCGCTCTTGCTTTAACCTCCCTGGATCTGGATTGTGATCTAGGGTGGAAGTTGTGGGTGGGTTTACAGCTTGCCAGAAACGGAAGTTGCCCCCCCACACGTTCGGGACGAAAATTCCTCTAGCTGGCCTTAAAACCATAGTGTGGCAACAAGCCCAAAAGTCAAGTAATTAAGTGGCAACATGCCAAGGCAAAGGAAACAGAAAAATGCAACCCTAGACTCCTATTTTGGGGGCATAGAGTGGGAAAAGGTCTGTGAGGTCAGAAGTCCTGCTCCAAAAGCCCCAGGGGAAAACATGAGCGGGTTGCAGGCCATAGAGGACCTTAAGAAGGACTTTAAAAATCAAATAAGAGAAGTGGAGGAAAAATTGGGAAGAGAAATGAGAAGGATGCAGGAAGAGTATGAAATGAGGGTCAACAGCCTGACTGAGGAAAACAACACCTTAAAAAATAGACTAACTCAAATGGCAAAGGAGTCCCAAAAGGGCAATGAGGAGAAGAATGCCTTAAAAAGTCGAATTTGCCAGATGGAAAAAGAATCTCAAAAGTTCACTGAGGAGATTCATTCCTTCAGAGTTAGATGGAGCAAATGGAAGCTAATGACTTTATGAGAAATCAAGATGTTGTTAAGCAGATTCAAACAAATGAAAGATTAGAAGGCAATGTGAAATATCTCATGGGAAAAACCACTGACCTGGAGAATAGATCCAGGAGAGACAATTTAAAAATTATTGGACTACCTGAAAGCCATGATCAAGGAAAGAACCTAGAAATCACCCTTCGAGAAATTCTCAAGGAAAATTGCCCTGATGTTTTAGATCCAGAGGGCAAAATAGAGGTTGAAAGAATCCACAGATCACCTCCTGAAAAAGATCCCAAAAAAGAAAACTCCCAGGAATATTATAGCCAGGTTCCAGAATCCCCAGATCAAGGAGAAAATACTACAAGCAGCCAGGAAGAAACAATTTCAATATTGTGGAAACACAATCAGAATAGCCAGGACCTGGCAGCTTCTACACTGAGGGATCGAAGGGCATGGAATATGATATTCCAGAGGGCAAAAGAACTGGGAATGAACCCAAGGGTCACCTACCCAGCAAAAACTGAGTATTTTGTTTCAGGGGAAAATATGGTCATTCAGTGGAATAGAGGACTTTCAAGCATTCTTGAGGAAAAAACCAGAATTGAATAGAAAATTTGACATCCAGACACAAGAAGGAAGAGATGCCTGAGAAGGTAATCAGGAAAAGAAATCAAAAGGAACTTATCAAAGTTGAACTATTTACATTCCTATATGGAAAAGCAATATCTGTGACTGATGATATCTTTCTCACTATGAAAATAATGGACGAAGGGGGTGTGGTCATATGAATACATATGTGAATGTGTGTGTATATGGGTACAGTTATATGGATAGAGGGCATAGGTTGAATTTGTTGGGAAGGGAGAATACTCAAGGGATGAAATTATGAGGTGAGAGAGGAAAGTGGCAAGAGGAGATGGGGAGAGACAGGGTAGGGTAAACTATCCCATGTAGAAGAAGCAAGGGGTAATGGTTGCAAAGGAGGGGGAGAATAAGGAAGGATAAAAAGGCAAAACCACATTCACATTGAATTTGATACAGGGAGAAAACGACATACATACTAAATGGGATATCTCAACCTGCAGCAGGATAGGGGGAAGGGGGATGAGAGGAGGGATGGTGGATGGGAGGGCATCCTTGGGGTGAGGGAAGGTTGGAAGTACCCACTATAGAAGAGGGACAGGATCAAGTAGGGAATGGACCAGGTGGGGGTGGGATGAGTGGGAGGGAATTATAAACAGCCTTGTACAATATATCTACTATGATAATGTTTTGCATAGCTAAATATGTACAACATATACTGAATTACTTATCTCCCCAGAGGGAATGGGTGACAAGGGAGGAAGGAAATGGATCTGAAATTCGAGGTCTTAACATTAAATGTTTCAAATATATAAATACTATTATTAATACTCTTTTGCTTGTAATAGGGAGATAAGATGTGCAGGCATTGGGACACAAAGATTCACCTTCCTCTAATGGAAAAGTTGATGGGGGTATGGGAGAGAGCAGATTGGAGGAAGCGATATCTTGTGGGACTACTATTCTGGGAGGTTGGGTAGGGGAATAATGGGGGGAAAATGATTGTAACTCAAAATCTGGCGGAAATGAATGATGTAAAACAGAAGTTAATAAAGCATTTGTTTAAAAAAAAAAAGCAGAATTGTCCAAATGGGAAAAGATATACAAAAAGTAACTGAAGAGAAGAACTACTCTAAAAGCAGAATTGGCCAGATGGAAAAAGTCGGTCCAAAAGGTTACTGAGGAAAATAATTCCTTTTAAATTGGGATTGAGCAAATGGAAGCTAATGAATCCATGAGACATTAAGAAACAATAAAACAAAAAAGAATGAAAAAAATAGAAGAAAATGTAAAATATCTTATTGGGAAAATAACTGACCTGGAAAATAGATCCAGGAGAGATAATTTAAGAATTATTGGACAACCTGAAAGCTATGTTCAAAAAAGACCCTAGGCTTCATCTTTCAAGAAATTATCAAGGAATCAATATTCTTTGATACTTATACTCTAGAACCAGTGAAACAATCTTTTAATCACCTCCTGAAAGGCTTCTCAAAATGAAAACTCCCAGGAACATGATAATCAAATTTCAGAGTCCCCAGGTCAAGGAGAAAATATTACAAGCAACCAGAAGAAACAATTCACATATTGTGGGGCCATAATCAGGATAACACAAAATTTAGCAGGATTTACATTAAAGGATCAGAGGACTTAGAATATAATTTTCCTGAGGGCAAAGGGACTAGGATTACAACCAAGAATCATCTACCCAACAAAACTGAGTACAATCCTTTAGGGGAGGAAATGGGTAGCCAATAAAATAGAGGTCTTTCCAGCATTCCTGATGAAAAGACCAGAACTTGATAGAAAATTTGACTTTAAAATGCAAGACTCAAGAGAAGCATAAAAAGGTAAATAGGAAAGAGAACTCATAAGGTATTCAATAAGGTTAAACTGGTTATATTCCTATATGGGAAGATAATTCTTGTTACTCCTAAGAACTTTTTCATTATTAAGATAGTTAGAAGAAGTATATATAGACAGAGCGCATAGGTGTGAAATGAATATGGTGGGATGATATTTAAAAGAAAAACAAAATTAAGGGGTGAGAAAGAAGAATGCACTGGGAGAAGGGAAAGGGGAGAGGTAGAATTATCTCACTTAAAAGAGGTGTGAAACGGGGCGGCTAGGTGGCGCAGTGAATAGAGCACCAGCCCTGGAATCAGAAGGACCTGAGTTCGGAGCCGGCCTCCGACACTTAACCCACACAAACAAAAACCTAGCCGTGTAACCTTGGGCAAGTTACTTAACCCCAATTGCCCTAAAGGGGCGGTTAGGTGGCGCAGTGAGTAAGAGTGCCGGCCTCGGAGTTGGGATGACCCGAGATCAGATCCGGCCTCAGAAAATGAGCACCCACGAATAAATAATGACTAGCCGTGTAACCTTGAGCAAGTTACTTAACCCCAATTGCTTTAAAAAAAAAAAAAAAGAGGTGTGAAAGAGTTTTTACAGTGGAGGGGAAGAGTTGGAGGGGGTGGATGACTTGAATTTTACTCTCATTGGAATTGGCTCAAAAGAGGAATAACATACACACTTACTTTGGTATAGAGATCTATCTTATCCCATAGCAAAATAGAAGGGAATATGCATAAGAGAAGGGCAGTGAGCAGATAGAAAGGAAGGTGGATTGAGAGAGGTCATAGTCATAAAACACTATTGAGGATGGAGAGGGGAGATAGAGATAGAGATAGAGAGAGAGAGAGAGAGAGAGAGAGAGAGAGAGAGAGAGAGAGAGAGAGAGAGACAGACAGACAGACTCTGAGAGATTAACATGTATTGCCAGAGCTAACTCAGTTTGGGAGGCTCCAAAGGAAAGCATGGGAGAGAAGAGGCATTAGGCTGCCCATCAAATTGAAAGTCTACAGTCATTGTGCTGACCACGTTGTTATATGCTTGTGAAACCTGGACAGTATACCAGCACCATGCCAGGAAACTGAATAATCTCCATTGAATTGTCAGGAAAATTCCAATTCTGAAGATCACCTGGAAGGATTTAACTTTATCTGGTACCTTAGTACCAGACTCTGAGGTTCTTTTCTTGAGCTGAACTGCCAAGCATTCAAACTTCTACTGCACAGATTGCAATTCCAGTGGGCTGGCCATGTTGTTTGAATGCCAAAGGCATGTTTGCCTAAAAGACTATTTTACAGAGAAATCACAGAAGGCAAGTACTCACATGGAGGTCAGAAGAAGTGATACAAGAACACTTTCAAGGTTTCTCTTAAGAACTTTGGAATTGATTGTGAAACATGGGAGACACTGGCACAGGACCATCCAGCATGGTGTGCCAACATCAAAGAAGACCCTGTGTTCTATGAGCAAAGCAGAATTGCCATAGCTTAAAAGAAATGCGTGATGTAAAAATCTAGAGATATCTCCACTCCAGATGTCCATATGAACTATTCATGCCTGACCTGTAGTAGAGTCTTCTGAATTCTTATTGGTCTGTTCAGCCATAGTCAGACACACTGTATCCTGACCCCAACATAGTGATGTTGTTTTTGGTCTTTGAGAACAAAGGATAACAACCAACCAACCACTACTAGGTTTGTGACCTAAATAGATTAAAAAAAAAGGGAAATGACCTATATGTACAAAAATATTTATAGCAACTCTTTTAGTGCTGGCAAAGAATTGGTAATTGAAGGGATACCCATCACTTGGGGAATAGATTAACAAATTGTATCATGTGATTATGATGGAATATTGTTGTACTATAAGAAATTATAAGCAGGATGCTCTCAGGAAAAAAAACTAGAAAGACTTACATGAACTGATACAAAGTGAAATGAGCAGAAGACTATCATACATAGTAACAATAATATTGTATTAACTTCGAATAACTTAGTTATTCTCAACAATACAATTATATAAGATAATTCCAAAGAATTTATGATGAAAAATACTACCCATCTCTAGAGAAAGAATTGATGGAGTTGGAATGTATAATGAAGCATGATTTAAAAAAAAACAACCCTGTTTTTATTTTATTTGTTTTTTGTCTGTTTTCTTTCACAACATGATTTAACATGGAAATGTTTTGCATGAGTGCACATGTATAACTTGTATCAAATTGCTTGACCTTTCAATGAGGGGGGCTTACAGGGAGGGAACAAGAGAATCTGGAACTCAAAAAAAAGTTTTTTTGATTTTTTGATTTACTTTTAGTTCCCAATATTCAATTCCACAGTTCCTTGAGTTCCAAATTTTCTCCCTCTTCCCCTCCCCCCCCAAAGTGGCATGCTGTCTGATATAGGTTCTACAAATACCTTCCCATTAAGCACTATTCAAGTTGTAAAGAAGAGTTATAACCAATGGAGTGAACGAGAAAGAAGGAACAAAACAAAACACAAAAGAAAGAGAGTGAGTGGTTTGCTTCAATCTGCATTCAGACTCTGTAGTTCTTTTCTCTGGATATGGATGCCCCTTTCCATCATGAGTCTTTTGGAGTTGTCTTATAATGTTGCATTGCTGAGAGGAGCCCAGTCTCTCAAAGTTAGTCATCACAGATACGATGTGTCTGTAATCGTGTACAATGTTCCCCTGGTTCTGCTCTCCTCACACAGCATCGGTTTACATACATCTCTCCATGTTATTATGAAGCCGGTCTGCTCCTCATTTCTTATTGCACAGAGTATTCTCTTGCATTCATATACCACAACTTGTTCAGCCATTCCCCAATTGATGGATATCCCCTTGATTTTCAATTCTTTGCCACCACAAAAAGAGAAGCTATAAATATTTTTTGTACATACAGGTCCTCTTCCCACTTGTATGATCTCTTTGGGATACAGCCCTAGAAGTGGTATTGCTGGGTCAGAGGGTAAAGAAAATAAAAAATTTTAAAAATGAATTTTAATAATTGTTTTTACATGTAACTGGAAAAATATTAAACATAAAAGAGAATTTTTACTTGCTTGATTAGGAGATAACTAATGTTTTCAATTATTCTATTCCACATACCTGTAGGGACTGAATCTTTAGCTAGTATTAAATTTCATAAAAAAGAACATGCATGGTAGTGTGGGGAAATGGAAGAGACTTGATATCAGAATATCTGGGTTCAAGTCCTAGTTCTGTCAATTCTTTACCCTGTGAACTTGGACTTTTTGGGTCTCAGTTTTCAAATCAATTGAATGGGGATAAATGAGATGCACTATATATATCTTATAACTTTGCTGCTAGGAAAGCTCTGTAAAGTATAAAACATAATATAAAGCATAATATATAATATAATTAAATACAATAATATAACAGAATATAAAGTATAAAACATAATATGAAGTATAATATTATTAGAAAGGAGTAATAGAGAACTAGTAATGAATTATGTTGAAGGATTTAAGTCCAAGAGTGGGTCTTAAATTATCTATCTGGCTACATATCTGTAACATTTTGTGCTGTGTGTATCTGGCATCCAAAAGTAGATTTCTTTATGAGCAAAAGAAACATTGAAATACCCTCCCCCAAAACTTTCTCAGTCCTTTAATGAATTTTATAGAAACTTAGCTTTGCTATAAACCCCTACATAGAACAGAACAGGTTTAGCTAAAGTGAACAGGGTTTAGATTGCCTTGTTAAAACTCCAGAGAATGGTTTAAAAAGAATAGTATGATTTAAAGGCATTTCTCTAGTAGAAATGCTCATTTTTATTTTAAGTTATGAACTCAGGTCTTTCAACACATACATTTACTGTTTTGGGAACAGACTGTCAAATACCAGGTGTATTAAGAAGGATAATGGACAAATAAAATAATAACTGGCAGTTTAGTAGGAGTGAACAATGAAATTCACTCAGTATTCATTCAAAAGAAATCATATTCTGTATGTTTTCAAAATTGTGACCCCAGTCACCACAGAAAGGACAAACATTAATTAAAAAGACTCACTAATTAAGGAAAGGCCAGTATTGTGAAATACATCCAGAATTAACACACCACTACTTTCTGCCAAAGGTAGAATCTGAACCCAGGTCTTCATTACTCCCTTCTAGTTGTACCTGTAAGATCTTAGCATAATAGGGTGGTGTAACATCATGCATGAGTAGCTTTCCAGAAGAATGCTACTGTGAACAGCTTTTAAGGTTCTGATTACACAGTATAGTGAATGCTCTATTTATTCAGCAATAAATTAAGGCAAAACCTTCACAGAAAATCAAGGTGCAGCATTCACAATATTACAACTTATCATACAAAATCACAATATAGTAGTCACAACAGATTATCATTAAAATGACCACACAGTTTTCACCAAAGTGGTCACAATATTTAGAAGAAAGAACAATCATCTCAAAGTGCAATAGTCAAAGTCTTCCACTCATGGGCCACACTAAGTTAACTCAGTCACTTCTTCAGCAATCAATCACTAGGTTCAATCATTAGAAAATACACAGACCCTCCACCCCTAGGTCACTACTAAACTACAATTTCATCACTACTTATTACCTATGGAGAGATCTTTTCTTCTTGACTCGAGGCAGGCAACTCCTACATGAATCCACCAAACAGTCACCTGGATTCAAAGGCAGACAGCTCCCAGTTCCTTGTCCAGCTCTCTGTGTAAGCCCTGCTCCATACTGAAGTTCACAGGGTCCAGTCCATCTCAAATCCTTCACAATTTTTGTTCCTAGGAATTCCAGGATCAACCAACCCACAAACAGACAAAGTCTTAGCATCCTGGTCATGCTTCCTCAGTCTTCTACAGCTTGTTCAAAAAATCAGAATTACCTTATTCAGCCTGTCTGGGGGTGGGGGGCTCATGGGCTCCTGGTCTCCTCTTCAAGAAGAAGCTCCATCACCACAAGTTCTCAGGAAATTCTGACTCAGTTCTTGATTCTCATTTCTCTTCTGCAGCTGCTCTGCCTCCAGATGCTGGTCCCAAGAAATTCTGACTGTGCCTTCCTAGGCCTTTTCCTTATTTACACACAGCATTAGCTTCCTGTTTCAGCCAACCCCTTCTTCTTATGTCAGGAACAGGGGTTCATACCTTCTGTTTCTTTCACAGAAGTTTGATTAGTTACTACATGCTAAGTACCTGCTTACTTGCCAATACAAAAAGGGGTCTTCAAATGAATTACCATGACAGGTAGAGATGAAAGAAAGGCTGTTTTAAAGTTCCTCTCAGTTTCATAATTACATAATAGGATGTCTAGAATCTATTAGAATATATGGAATCTGTATCTATTTTAAAGAATGGTTTAAACAACTCAATATATATGATTTCTTTTATTTTTTTAAATTAACATTTGATTATGTTAGCTCTCATTTCAGGAGCATTTTCTGGTATTCTAAACATGTTCTTAGCAATTTATCTGCATTGGAAGTTTATTAATAGTCATACAACCTAATTGAACTTTTCACAGTGCCTGGCATAGAGTAGGTACTTAATAAATGCTTGTGATTGATCGATCAATTGATGAGAGGAAAGTAAGTAAAATTATTCATTGGATGTATGTTCTCAGTTTGATTCCTTAAATTGATTAAGACACTGATTTGGTGAAACAGTTCATCTAAGTTCATTCACTGTTAAATATTTATGAAATTCCTTCCATGGTCAATGTATGTAACTTCTATACATTCAGCTTTCCATTTATAGTCTGTCTCAATGACAAGCTGTAATCTAGTCAATGCCTCATTGCTTGGTTAGTTTTAGTAGCTATTACCTGTTATTCATCAGTGAATTTTATAATCTTAATAGTTTTAGTTTTAATTAGGAGGCAATAACTATATGGCTGACATAAATTCCTGGAATCAGTTTAAAGTGGTCTAGCATTGCTGATGTATGTATACAACAAATTGGTATTAAATAATTAATCATACAAAATGAATAATGATAATAGTTGACATTTATATAGAACTTTTAGTTTTTGCAAAGAATTTTATATGTATTATCTGATTTGATTCTAATAACAACCCTGTGATATAGGTACAATTATTCTCCCCATTTTATAGATGAAGAAACTGAGGCTCCGTGAGACTAAGTGGCTTGTCCAGACACAGATCTTTTGACTCCAAATCTGGTTTACTCTATCAGTAAACATCTTAAATTCAATATGTCCAAAGCGGAACTTACAATCAGCCCATTGATATCTCTCACTCTATTGTCAAGCCATGTCTATTCCTCCTTTGCAACTTCTCTCCTATAAACATGATGAGGTACAGGCTCTGGGAACCCTCCTTGACTCTGATTTGATGAGACATTTGCATGAGGCCATAAGCCTTACATTGTGGCTGGGCCCAAACCTCTGTTACTAGCCTAGCCCTTCTTTGCCCATCTACTTCCCACCCTAGAGCCTATCAAAATATCAATCCACCCTTGAACTGGCCTAGCCCACCATTGTCTGTAGTCTCCAGGTACCCTCCAACAACTTCCCACCCTTAATCACTCATTGACCTCATCTGACTTCTCCTGAAGACCCTCCCCAAACTCTTCCCCTAGACCCCTAGATTCCTCCCACAACCTTCTGTATATAAGACCCCACTCACACCATGTGGTGTGACAACACCATAGAATTTTCTAGCATAAACTTCCTCTGCTTCCAATGCAAGTGAACTTTTAATAAACTTTGCTTTTCTTTGGCTGAGAGAAAATTTGCGTCAAATTCATTCGGCAGGACCTGGCATGTTGGTATTTTGGGGTCTCTAGCACCCATAACCCTATACCTCATCATTTTATGGTAATTTCTTCTTACATACACCCACTTAAGTCATGTCACAGCCCTCCCTCACTCAAATCATAGTTAACTGAAAGTCATGTCATTATTTCCCTGTCATGGTCATCTTTGAAAACAAAGTACAAACACAAGGGCAAAATCTCATCTTCTTAGGTCTGGAATAGTACAATAGCTTGCTTATGGGTCTGCTTGCCTCAAGTCTCTCCCCACTCTAATCCTTCCTCCATTCAGCCACCAAAATTCTTTTCCTAAAGCAAAAGTCTGATCCCGTCAGCCACACCTACCTTCTATACCCACTCCCCCATACTCATACCCCTGCCTAATCAATAAACTCCAGTGATTTCCTTTTGCATTCCAGGAGCAAATACAAAATACTCTGTTTGACATTCAAAGTCCTTCATACCCTAACACCCTCCCACTCTTCCAGTGTTCTTATATCTTTTTCCTCACTACATATTCTTAAATTAAGTGACACTGGACTGGCTATTTTGCCAATAAGTTACTCTATTTCTCAGCTCTGGGCACTAGAATGCTTTCTCTTCTCTCTTCCTACTGACCTCCTGGCCTCGTTTAAGACCCAACTAAAATCCCATCTGTTACTAGAAGCCTTACCTAGCCCCTTTTAATTCTAATATCTTACCACTGTTAATTTTTTCTTCTCTATCTGGTGTATAACTTGCTTTGTATATAATTCTTCATTCTCCCCCACTAGACTGTAAGTTCCTTGAGGGCAGGAATTGCCTTTTACTTTTTTTTTTTTTGTATCCCTAAGGTTCTTAGCAAATAGGTGCTTAATAAATGTTTGTGGATTGATCAATTTTTCATTAAATGCATTGCAGTTGATAAGATCCCTGGACATGGAGTCAAGAAGAACTGGATTAAAATTCTGCTGTTGGAATTTACTGTGTGACTAAAAACAATCTCCTTAAACTTTTCTATTGAGTCATAGATGGGTTACCATTTGGTGGAGAAAATTCTCACTCTATAATACCATATATTCATGAATTGATTTTTAAAAAAATCTTGAACCATCTTGATCAGCTAAATTTAACAAGTTTAACATTGAAATGACTATATGCTTGTTTGGAATTTCCCCCTCCCTCTTACTGAAACTTTCTTTTTGGATTACACCAGTTAATTAGTAAGCAATTAGCCCATTTCTATCTTTGCTTTAAAAATAAGAGGAATACTTGGGTATTTCAATTCTTTGTCTCTTGTGATTTCTGAGTAGGGAGGCTAAGTTAATATGCCTCCTTATCTGTAATCTTCCCCAAACAGTACAATTTGAAGGATTCTTTTATTTTGGTATATTTGAATAAAGCAATTCTTCATTAAAAAGGAACCTTATAAAATGGGCTACCCTTTGTGAACTGGATCATACTGTGCTAAATAATGAGATATGGGAACACTGTGAACAGCTTGACTCCTCCTGACTATTACTTAAGAGTCTGAAGTGTTTTAAGCGAGACTATGTCACCATTAATGAGAACTGCACAAGAGGGAAAATCACTTAAGGGCTTTTCTCTGTTTTGAGGGTTCAATAAAACTGTTGGATTAAAAAAAATAATAATAACATCATGTTTCAACATTACTAGGACCAATGAGTATTTCAGAATAGTGGTATAGGAAACACATTATTTACAGTCAGAGAATGTTAGAGCTGATCAGGACATTAGAGAGTATTTTGTCCAGTCCTGTAACAGACCTAGAAAAGAGAAATTATTCGGCCCAGGTTATGTAGAATGTAACCTCTTTGAGGGGAAAAGTTATTTTTGTTCTTGATTTGTAATTTCATTCACATCCCGTGTTTAGCAGAGTCACTGGCACCTCGTGAGCCTTTAATAAGTGTTTGTTGATTGAGATGGAACTTAGAGAACTGGGGTTAGAATAGGTGCCTCAAGATTCCCTGGATAATGTTCTTTGGACTACACAATAATGTAAACAAGAAACTGACTTGAAACTTCCATTTGGCTAACACTTCCTCTATTACAGGTCTCCTTTCCTAACTTTCTTTGGGATAAATTGGGTTAAGGGTGATTTGTGTCACTGAAGTTAAGGCATCAATTGTTGTAGTTCTTCAGTTGTTCAGTTGTGTCCTACTCTTTGTGACCTCATGGACCATAGCATATCAATGCTGTTTGTGGAGTTTTCTTGGAAAGGCTATTGGAGTGATTTGCCATTTCCTTCTCCAGCTCATTTTGCAGATGAGGAACCTGAGGCAAATAAGATTAAGTGATTTGCCCAGGATCACACAGCCAGTAAGTGTCTGAGGCCAGATTTGATTGATCAATTATTACAAATATTTAATTGCTTATTTTACTGTATTGTAAAATCAAGGTTTCCCCACCATCCTCATTGTGTATTATGTATTGTTAGAGGCAGCTAGATGGCACAGTGGTTAGAGTGCTAAGTTTGGAGTCAGGAGGACACATCTTCCTGAGTTGAAGTCTGGCCTCAGACATTTACCAGCTGTGTGACCCTGGGCAAGTCATTTAATCCTCTTTGCCTCAGTTTCCACATCTGTAAAATTAGCTGGAGAAGGAAATGGCAAACCACTCCAGTATCTTTGCTAAGAAAACCCCAAATGGGGAAATAAAGAGTTGGACAGAACTAAACAACAACAACATCTTGGTTACCTGGAGTATGTTCCACCTCTAGTAAACTGTTGTCTAGACTGTAACTTCCTTGAGGAGAAAGACTGTTTCATCTTTCATCTTGGTATCCCCAGCACATTCATAGTACCTGGTGCATTATGAGCTCTAAATCATTGCTTGTTGATTAAGTGCTTCAGATGCAGTTGCAAATAAGACTCTATATTTCAGTGTTATTCTGTGTAGGTGGATATAGCTTCTCTCCAGTCAGGGGTGGGGGTGTGGAGGAAGCAGTCCTAAGAGAAACAGTAGGATAATTGTCTTTTGCTCCTTGGAATCTTTTCAGAGTTGAATCTTCCAGTTGTTCCTTCTGTATGTCTGAGTGAGCACACACAGGTAAAACTGAGCACTTCAAACCATCCTTCAATGACAGAGAACTCCCGTGGGAAACACCCTGGACTAAGGCCCTTTTGGAACTGGCCTCACCAGCGGTAAGTTCATCATCCTGGATTTGGGCTCCAACCCTTACACAGAAGGAGGAAGGAGGAACATGTATCCTGGGTTTGGACAGTTGACATGCTTGATATGAATTTATTTCATTACTTAAACTTTTCAGGTACCCAGTACTTGAAAGAAGAGGCCATCTTCGGTTTTCTTTGAAGCTCACCTATCACAGGGTAATCTTTGAGGTTAACCAGGCTCCTGATCAATAAGATACCTTCAAGGAAGCTGAAGTAAAAATTTTCAAACTACATTTGAAAACTACATTTAAAAAGCCCTCTGATTATATAGTCAAATGACATGTACAGTTACCTTTGTCTAAGCCTAGCCGTGACATATAAGATATCAAGGCGATAATGATGTTCACAGGGATATCAAACTTTACAGTTTCCAAATTATATCATAGAAAAATACTCCTTTAAATACTACAGGGAAACATGGCAACTTACAGTTCTCTCTAGAGTAAAAAAAAGACTCAAATTCTTATCCAAGACTTAGAAGCACTTACCTTTTTATTTTTTATCATCATTAAGTACCATTCCAGCACTAACACTAAGGAACCATGTGTTTATAGGACTAGAATAGTATTCTGTTCTAGACTTTAAACTGTTCATTTTAAAATAAGGGCAGTGGACAATTGCATTTTTTTTATCAGTACAGAAAAAGTAGTTTGTTGAATTTGCACTTCTTTTGAGAATGTATTATAAGAATTGTATATTTCTTTTTCTCAAATGTCATTAAACTTGTATGCTATTTTTTTTGACAAAGAAAATTAAAAATTTTAAATATTGTATGCATTGAATCAACTTAATTGCCTTGGATTTAGTTAGTGGATAGTCTGGAAATTTCTTGATGACCTGAGGAAACAAGAGAGAGACAGAGGGCCAGAGACAAAGGAAGAGAATATGTATATTAGAGAACATACATACATCTACATAGTACACATATATGTAAATAAGAATCATTTTCCTGGAAGGCATACTAAATGACCTGGAAATATTCATCACTTCTTATGTGATATGTAATCTGAATCTTGGTTTTATAGTTTTAGTGGATAACTGAAATTTTTAAGTGTTTCTTTTATTTATTTTTTTTTAAATTTTGAGTTCCACATTCTCTCCTTCCCTCTGGCCCCTTTCCCACCCATTGAGAAGGCAAAAACTATGATACCATTCTTCATTTGAAGTCATGTAAAACATATTTCCATATTAGGTATATTGCAAAAAAAAAAAAAAGCAAGAAAAATAAAGGAAGTAAAAAACAAAATGCTCCACTCTGATCTCCGAGTTCATCAATTCTCTCTCTGGAGGCAGGTAACATTTTTCATCCTGAGTCCTTTGGCGTTGTCTCAGGTACTGATTAGAGTACATAATTTGTTCACAGTCGATCATCATTATATTGCTATTACTGCATGCAATGTTCTTCTGGTTTTACTTACTTACTTTGCATCAACTCATGTAAGTTTTCCCAGGTTTTTCTGAAACTGTCCTGCTCCTCATTTCTTATAGCATAATAGTATTCCATCACAATCATATACCACAGTTTGGTCGGCCATTGCCCAATGGATGGGCATCCCCTCAATTTACAATTCTTTGCCACCACAAAAAGAAGATAGCCACTCTTTCAAATTGCTTACCTTCTCAAGAAGGGGACAAGGAAGGAAGTGAAGGAGAGAATTTAGAACTAAAAATTTTTTAAATGAATATTAAAGCTTTTTGTTTGCACATAATTGAGAAAAATTAAATTAAATGTTAAAAAAGAAGTGCTATAAATATTTTGTGAAATATAGGTCTTTTTCTTTGATCTCTTTGGGATACAGATGTAATAGTTGTATTGCTGGGTCAAAGGGGATGCACAGTTCTATAAGCCCCTGGGTATAGTATGGATAATTGAAATCTAAAGATATTCCTCAAATCTTATTTTAGCACAGACATACCTTGTCACACCATTTTTATCAAATTTATCATCTGTAGAAAAACTGAGGCAAGTTTGTCTCCTCTGTCTGTCACTGTATACCCTCTGGTGATGGTGCTAACAAGCACCAGCATTGCTAATAGCTAGACTCTGGTTGAAAGATAGAAGGGGGTTAAGAGCCCAAATCAATTAACAAATTGCTAATCAGCCTCTTCATAATCAAAAGTTTAATTTATTATTCTTGCTTTTCAGGAATCAAACACCAGCCCCTGTGACACATAAGCAGCTTTTTAAAGCCAAAGACTTGTCTGTGATCATCAAAGCATATGTGTTGGTGACATCTTTAACACCTCTGCGGGCCTTCATTCATTCAACTGGTACCATTTGGAATCCACCCAAGAAAAGACGTTTTACTGTCAAGGTAACATTTCTATTAAAGCTGTTTACACAAAGTGAACTGAACAAAAGTACAGCTATTTGAATAACCTTTCTCTGACCTTTATGATTATCAATTCCCATTGAACAGAGAATGTCTTTTTATTGCTGCAAGCAGAGATTTTTCATTTAATAGAACCAGAAACCATGTTAAGAAATAGCTTGGAAAGTATCATTCAATAGGGACTAGTAGGGCTATATTTATTTTTTTCCCTAAACTCATTATTTTAGTTCAAATTTTTGACTCGTCACAGAAACTACTTCTTAGCTATAGTGCTAATATTTCTTAAAAGAGTGGTCATGAATATAGCAAAATAAAAGTAGAATTATTTTCCCTTATCAACTCTTTTAGCCTGCTCAGTAGGAAACATAGTGACTGTATTGTTATAATTAAGAATTTTAAAACATGCATGGAACATTAAAGACATGGTAGTGTCTTTACCAATGTAAACTCTAAAATTAGTACCCCGTATGCTACCTGAGGAACTGATGTGTTCCTGAAGAAAACAAAGATAGAAAAAGTAGCTAGACAAGAAGAGTCCTAAAAACACAATTTTGAGAATATTGTGGAATCTGAGCTTAAGATGTATTAAATAACGCCAAAAGCTTAGGAAAATCTCTGACACTATTACTTTAAAAGGTATCCAAGAAAAATGTTAATAATTATGATTACTTTACAAAAACTTCGTAGGAATAATCTACACTCTATTGATGACATTCTTGAGTGGAGTATTAAAAGGAAATAAGCAGGCTTTCATGGGTGATATTCCACAGTAAAGCACATTTTTATTATAACACAATTGAAAAGTGTAGAAAATGCAAAATCTCACTATGTATACACTTTGTTGACTATAAAAAAGGTATTGGATTTTGTAGAGTGAAATCCCACCTGTGGGCTTTTTTTCAATAAGATATTTCCCATGAAGATGCCAAATTTATACATGATTCCTTGAAAGATGTGCAGTCATTCCCCAATTGATAGGAATTCTCTTGATTTCAGGTCCTTTACAAAAGCACCACAAAAGGAATTGCTATAATTATTTTCTACACATGGCTTTATTTCCTCTCTCTTTGATATCTTTGGTGCATAGGCCTCATAGTGATATTGCTGGGTCAAAGATGTAGTGATATAAATAACTTTGTTCCTTGAAGCTCGGATTGTTAATATTGAACCAATAATAAAACTGGAAGATGAACACTCACCAAAGATACTCCCTACTGTTATAGAAGAGGTCTAGTGTGAAGTCCAAGTTAAAATAAGATTTCCAGTATTTTGTGAGAACCCTCCCTGGTGATGCTTTTTGGGGGGATTATGTTGCATTTATTGTTTAAAGCCCTAGAATATAACATAGCTGCCTATGTGAGATTCATGGTTATACAAAAAGTTTGGATCAATCAAGCCAATTGGATGATGAATACTTGTCTAGATTATAATATTCACCTGGATGGATAATTTATAAATCTTGTGTTCACATATGGGGGAAGGAGAGAGAGAATTATCTAAATACACAGAACTCTTGAGATACAGATATGTCTATGATATAAATATGCATATCTATAGATATAGAGATATAAATGTACATTAATAGATAGAAGTATTTTGTTTATTGTTGTTTATTCATTTTTTAGTCATGTCCAGCCCTTCATGACTCCTTTAGGGGTTTTCTTAGCAGAGATACTGGAGTAGTATGTCATTTCTCTCTCCTCCTCTTCCTTTGGGAACTGAGGCAAAGTGGTTTTCCCAGGATCACGCAAGTAGAAAGTGTCTGAGTCTGAATTTGGACTCAGGTCTTCCTGACTCCAAGCCTGGTAGTCTACCTGTTGCATGACCCAGTTGCCCCAGATATAGGCATGGGTATAGATATATAGATAGACACAGAGAGATTTCATGAACTGGTACCATAATTAAATGTAGAAAGAAAGTAGATAGTAGTGTTTTGGGGCTATTGTATTATTTTTTTAGGACCCGATTTCTCTCTAACATAATATATGTCTGCTAGTCATAGAGTACTACAATAACCAAGGAACTAAAGTTGAAAGGGCAATAGTGGTGCAAGGTGAGCATGATCAGATTACAATACATTTTGAATTAGGCATTATGCAGAAAGTGTTATAAAGATGACCTCAGAGAAATGTGTGACTGGAACAAAAGGCTAGCCCACAGTAGGGACGAGGGATGGCTAATGCACTGATGGAATACTTACTTCATTTGTATCCTGAAGTCAGTATAATGTAAAGATATCCCTTAGAAGTCTTGATGGATGTCTTTTGCTGAATTTCTTGGTGGACATGAATCACAGCTATTCAAGATGGGTATTCATTGAATAGGTTGCATTTTGCACAGTAGGAGGGAAATCCACATTGATGAAATCACAGATCTGCTTAAAGTATCAAGTGCTCTGCCCCAGACTAATGTTTAATAAATGTTCAATTGACTTGACTTGATTTCCTAAATTGTTAACATGATTTGCCATAATGTTGAAGAGGATGGAAATGTTTTCAAGGAGGAAATAACTATTCAATAATTATTTAGGCTCAGAATAAACCAGATTACCTCAACTGAAAACAAAGCTTAAGGGAGATATGTTTAATAGATAAAAGGGGGCTATGGATTCCACACAAGTAAGGCTACTGAACATGAGGGATAGAAAAGGAAGAGTCGGGGTGGCTAGGTGGCACAGTGAATAGAGCAGTGGCCCTGGAGTCAGGAGGACCTGAGTTCAAATCCAGTCTCAGATACTTGTCACACTTACTAGCCATGTGACTTTGGGCAAGTCACTTAACCCCAATTGCCCTCCAAAAAGCAAAAAGAAAAAAAGGATAGGTGTAACAGCAAGCACCCCAATATCCCCAGGGTGGCTGCCAACACAGGTTCTTAGATCTGCTTTTCTAAAGGAAAGCAACTCAAAATGGGCTAACAAGCTTACTTTAATCAATCAAACATATATTACCTAGTTCAGGGGAAAAAGGTCAGCACCTCGAACTTCAGAGTTACAGAACTTACAGATCAAACAGACAGGCTTCCAAACTGTCCAACCATTATCAATACCAAATCACAGTTACCAGAGAGGGAAGCATCAACATCTGGGTTTTCAAAGCTGGGGGGCTCTCAACAACAGCTTCCCAGAGTCTCATCTGGTCAAATCACACAACACTTCTCAAAGTGAGCCCCAAAGCAAGGCCTCAAATCAGGGATTAAATAGTCTTCTCCTGGCTCAGAGAATGTAACCACCCTCTTGACCCACTGCCCAATCACACAGCATCAAGGTGTGGTCATTCCTGGAAACCAAGCCTCCTACCACAGGCTCCATGTGACCACATTCAGCCTATTAGGGGGCAGAATATACTTTCAAATTAAAGAAGATTCTCAGAGTCACTTAAGTCAATCAAAGTCTCTTAAGCCAATCAAAGGGCCTAGGGGCAGGGAAGATCTTCAAATCTGCATTTCCATTACAATAGGGTAGGAATCAAATAAGCTCCAGTTACTACAACCAGGCATCGTGTTAAGTCCTGGGGATGTAAATACAAAAGTGAGATTGTCCCTGCCTTCAAAAAAAGAAAAAAAAGGAAAATGAAGACTGCATGGTTGTCTGTCTCAAGGCAGTGAACTTGATCTTCTGGAAATTGACTATGTTTAAATTTTAAATCTTCAGTCCAAAACTTTCAAAATTTCAAAATCATCAGATCTAGAGCATTTCTTCTGAAGGGCTAGCTTTGCTGGTGTTTACATGGATGGCCCAGGAATCATAACTTAGTTTCCTTTTAAAGGGAAATATGAATGCCTCCAATAATGGAAATGCTTTCTTTTCATTTTCAGTGGAAGAATGGAGTCTAATAGTGTCCTCCATTCCTTCCCCAGGTTGGGAATCTTTTGTGTAATTTTCTCCTAGCTAGTCTTTTAAGGAGTCACAGTTGGTAATTTGTATCTTGTATTTTTTCTCACTTCTACTTTCCTTAATGCTTTTCTTTTACTTTGTTGTCTGTAAAAACAAGGTAAAAAGCAGTGAATTTTGTGGATCCATTCTTTTAAGAGGAAACAAAAGTATAGACAGGTTTTGATATTGTGGTTCCCCTTAGATGTTCATTCTTTATTCACTACATTGTTTCTTATTCATCATTTTTTAGTACCTGTGGGACAAGTGCCAGATGTAGTGGTGGTACAGAAAATTATGCAAATCTCCTCATTCCTTTCCTCACTTTGGGATTTGTATTTTCCAGGGCAAGGCTGACATTTCCTGTATATTACGGTAAGCCTGCTGTCGAAGGGAGACTACAGACAGCAGGCTTCCATGGTAAATGAACAAGAGGGCAATTATTTCCTTAAAATGCCAGAATCCTACTTGATGCTGTAGATAGGCTTCTAGCATATGAGGAAATATTTCATTCACACTTCAGTATTTATTGCTTCTGCTAGAAAACTAGCTTTTACTTGGTCTCATTTAAATCACCCATTTTTCCTTCCAAACTGCTTCTGCTGGGTACCATCAAGTGAAAAAATATGTAGCAGAAACATTTTTGAAACACTGGTGTTTGGAGGCAAGACTAATACACTTCTATTACTTAGGCCAACCAGGTTATATCAGGATTTTAGTAAATGCAGTTGTTATGTTTTGAGGAAGATGATTTGACCCTAAGTATATATAAAACCCTGCAATAATGAGCTATGCCATTACTATTTAAGTATATGGCAGTTTGGTTTGTGACTTTATCCCCTTCTCTAATGAGTCCTGAATTCAAAGGTCCAGGTTACTAGTCAGATCAGTAGGGGTTTATGTGCTGTGTGCGCGGAGGCAAGCCTGCTAGGTAGGTTATCATTGGCCATTTATAGAGCATTCTGGCAGCTGAAGGAGGAATGAAAGCAATAACAGATATAACTATGAGCTCATTTATTTCCAATCAGGTCTTCTGCTGTGATACTTTATCTTCTAAAGCTTTAGTGGGAGTTGGGAAAATAGGAAGAATTATTGGTACAGTGATGTGAATTTAAATATAAATTTGGAAAATGATAGGGAAAAGGACTACATTTAGCTAAATGCTTAAAAAATACTCTAAACCCAACACCCTATGTATATAAAATGAAAAGGACTAAGAATTTGAGAGTTAGCTGTTTTTTGAAGGTCATGTTAATGTAAAAAAATAAAATTAAAGCAAAAGCTATGTCTTAGACCATGCTTACTGTAGTTTATAATATGATATTAAAACATATGTCTTTTTTGAGTTTCTTTGAGGTTAGAAAGGATGCTATATTATTACAGTGGTGGCTATGATGACTTCATTTTTATATTATTTATTCAAGAATCAGATGAATAAAGCATATTTTCCAAAATGGAATATTCAGGTTATTTCTATAGCTGCTACAGCAGCAGAATCATCCCAAAGGCTACTTTTAACCATTTGAATAAAGGTCGTCACAGGGTTATAATCAAAGCAGGCACTTGAGGGTTCTTGGATCCAAGCTGAAATCTTTGGAGCACCACTTCATATTAAATGGGACTACTGGTCCCATATAAATGTCAGTGAAAATATGAATGAAAGAGAAGCACTGCAGCTTATATCATCTCTTAAACTCTGTGCCCTTAAGCAAAAATGCCAGAAAGCAGAGCCTCTTTGCCCTTTGTTAGCTGGAAAATGAACAAATCTCTAATGAAAAGTCCACTTTTGTAACCTCCCACAACTGATGGGCTATCTGGTCAGTGTTCATACTTGTGACTAGAGTTGATTACTTTGCCTCAAAATTATAACTGGAATGATTTCAGATTTCTACCGCAAGGCACCTAGACACAGACTTAATTTGTCCATTAGAGAGATAATCCAAAAGAATTCTTTGCTTATATGACATTTATTTGATGGCATTTTTGAGTCATAGAAAGTAAGCAATGGAAGGAAACTTAGAGATTTTCAAGGAAGATCACCACATTTTTAAAATGAGATCAGACTATGTTAGTTGCTTGAGGCTGAATTATCTATTTAAAGGAGGAGTTGGTACTAGAACCCAGGTCTCCTGTTTTCCACACCCAGGGCTCTTTTTCCTGTACTGTATTTGGTTTGTGGGCATTAATTATTCAAAAAGTTCTATGGGGATGATTTTTTAAAAAGAATTTAACTGTGCCCCCAAATTGCCTTTCTTTTTTTTTCCTTTCACTGTTTCTAAATCAAATGTACTATTTTGCAGTGATTTTGAAGTGTGTTTCTGTTAAATGCAGTAGACAGAGGCCATTACCTGCATTTCCCCAATATATTCACAGAACCTAGAAAGAAGGAAATCACAAGAAATTGCAGCTTTTCCTGCAGGTTGATGTGTGTAAGAAGCTTCTCTAACTGAAACCTAAGTTAAAACAGTCCTGCATGCCCTGAAGTCATAAATCACCAGTACTCTGCTACTGCTGCGAGGCTGTCAGGGGGCCAGTCTTCCATCTCCAGTGCTTATACTCCCACTCATTTCAATGAAACCAGTATCCCTGTACAGAAAAGAGAGAACTACAGGTGGCAAATAGGGAAACATTATCATTTATGAGGCCTCTTTCCAAGAAGCTCTGAATCCCTTTTTAGTTTTGAAAATCTGATGTCAAGTTAGTTTCTTTATTATCAATGTTTTTGCAATGCCCTTGATGATATTAGGTGACCTAGCTCACATGTCTTCCCAGATTGACAATAAATAGCATCATCTAAAACAAGGCTAAATTTTCACTCTGGGTTCTTTTCCCAGTAAGTGCTTATTCTCTGATCTTCATTATAAGGCTGAAGCTATAGACCTGGTACTAACTCACTGAGCATCTGGTCCATTAGTAGGCACAAGAGATTTATACCAGCTATAGAAAGAATGTGAATAAAACTATGATCCCCAGGGTCTAAGAGAAGGGTTGATAAAAAATATATATGTATATGTACATAAATATGTATATATATATATATATATATACACATATGTGTATGTATACACATACACACATATATAATTGAACCTACACATATTTGAATTTAACCATAGACTATAATCAGCATGTTCATTTAAAAGTATGATTTTAAGTTAACACAGTGTATATAAATGTAGGCATCTAGAATGATTTATATCAATTAAAATCCTAAAGTACACACAAATTAAATGTTGGCAAGGTACCACTTAGCTAATCAGTCCAAGTTGGTGGTGCTGCAGTAGAGACAGCACTAGAAATGAAAATAAGTGCTAGTTGCACCTCTTATTTCAGCCATGGGTTAGCCGTGTAACGCACACAACCACCCAGCATCTCTGTTTCACCTTCTGGAAAATGGGCAAATTATGCAGGTCATGTCTCTCATAGGATCATCAGGAAGGCAAAATGATGTGAGCATACGATAAATAGGTATTATACAAGGCTATTGCTGCTATTAGTATTACTACATATTATCTCGATCTACAAAAGGTAGATTATTTTAAAATGTCATGCTTTAGGGTGGCTAGGTGGTGCAGTGAGTAGAGAGTCGGCCCTGGAGTCAGAAGGACCTGAGTTCAGATCTGGCCTCAGACACTTAACACACACAAAAACCTAGCTGTGTGACCTTGGGCAAGTTACTTAACCCCAATTGCCCTCCAAAAAAAAAAATAAATAAAAAATAAAATGTCATGCTTTTAAGTGTCATAAGGCCTGTTTTGATATACATGAATAATTTCCATAAATGCTGCCAATAAGGATGTTGTATGTGTATGTATTGCTAACCCCTGAACTTAGGTTATTGTACATAAGTAAGGATTGACTATTAGCAGATTTTTCTTTTATTAACGAGGGTCCTGGTCCATTTTGAAGGATTTTTGCTTTATTGTTTCTTTGCAAATAAGCCATAAGTGATCATTAAATTCCTGTTTTGATACATCACAAAGGCATGGAAATTACCCAAAGGTTTAAAAATCACTAATATGTGGGTTTCACTTACATTTTTAAAAATATTCCTTCCCCTCCCCCAGAGTCATCACTATAACAGACTCTTAACAAGGAGAAAAATGCAGTATAGCAAAACTGACTAGACACATCAACCAAATCTAACATTATAAATAGTGTTGCGGTTTCCCACCTCAGCAAAGAAGGGATGGATGTATGTTCTTATGTCTCTTGTTTGCTACCAAGTTTGGAGATTATAATCATATAGCATTCAATTTTTATTTCTTCTTTTAATTTACAATGTTGTATTCATTGTGTATGTTGTACTTTTGGTTTTCTTTGCTTCACTTAGTATCACTTAAAATAATCTTCCTATGTTTCTCTGTATTCTTCATAGTCATCATTTCTTATGGCATAGTAGTATCCTCTTATATTTGCATACTGTAGCTTATTTGGCTATTCTTTAATCAATGAGGATTTACTTTGTTTCCAGTTATTTGATACTACAAAAAGTTCTGTAATAATTATTTTGTTATTTTTAATCTTTTTATCTTTATCTTACCTTTTTTTCCCCTCCAAAATCTTTGATCACCTTGGGGTATGTGCTCAGCAATGGGATATCTGGTTCAGAAGCTATGGGTATTTTAGTCACTTTGTTAACATAATTCCAAATTACGTTCCAGAATGTTTGGACAAATGCACAATTCCATCTGCACTGTGTCTATCTTTCAACAACCCTGCCAACATTTACTGCTTCCATCTTTGTTATTGCCAATTTGCTGGATATGAGGTGAAACCTCAGAGTTGTTTTAATTTTCATTTCTCATTATTAGTGATCTGGGGTAAACTTTCACATAGTCTTTAATAGTTTGCAGTTTATCTTTTAAGAGGTTATTGATAGGTACCCCTGTGGAGTGCAAGTTCCTGCAGATTCCATTTAGCTGGAATGACTCCACTTATGGCCTGTGGCACTATCTGTCCCTTTAAATGTAGAGAAGAGCATCACTATTTTGGCTAGAGCAACTCAAGAGGACCATCTGCTAAGAAGGGGTGATTTGGAATTTGAAAAAAAAGAACTCATATCCACTCTAGCAAAGGCCTTTTGAAATATTCAAGTAAGAATTCAATTCATTTTAATTAAAAAAACATTTATTTTATTATTTAAAATAAAATTTTATTGATATATTTTACTTTTATGTCACCTGTATTTCCCGCTGTATCCTTCTCCCTTACCCCATTTCAGGGAGACATTCTTTATAATAAGAATTTTTTTTAAAGGAAGAAAATAAGTTCAGCCACACTAATCAATATCCTATCAAAAAGTCTGATGTTATACTCAGTGTCCCCATCCATACTTATATTGAGTGTTCTCCATCTCTGAAAAGAAGTGAGGGATAAAGGGGCGGCTAGGTGGCGCAGTGAGTAAGAGCACCGGCCTCGGAGTTTGGATGACCCGAGATCAGATCCGGCCTCAGAAAATGAGCACCCACTCATAAATAATGACTAGCCGTGTAACCTTGAGCAAGTTACTTAACCCCAATTGCTTAAAAAAAAAAAAAAAGAAGTGAGGGGTGGAGGAGTTGCCTCTTCATATCTCTACCTTGGGGTCAAGATTGATCATTATCATTTCATATCATTCATTTTTGATAATTTTGTTATACAAGTAGTGGTTCTTTCCCTAAGAATCAACTATGGTCAAGGCACTATTACAAAAGCAAAAACTAAAAGGGAGTATGTGACCTCAAATTGTTTACATTCTACTCTATTGTTATTAAAACTTTGTCCCTTATTAAAAACTAGAATTTTGTTAAAATATTAAGGGCAGCTCTCCAACAGAAAATGAGTGTATATTGTTCTAGTCTCACTCTTCCAGAGCAAATCTGGCTACATTTCTCTTCAGGTTTCTAGGGGTATCTCTGAGAGGCTGGAAATGCTTTTCTCTAATGCTATCAGCCTGAGTCCCCATTCCCATGTTCTTCCCCCACTTCACTGTTAACTTACCTGTAATTAACCCCCCCAGTTCTATATAGCCAATTAACATCAATTAGCTTTTACACAGAGCTTTTTACTTTTAGGAAATAGCAAAACAGAAATACAACATTCCCCTCAACACTTTGGGAGGGCTTATTATCTGTGATATCAACTTAGTCACTGGGGAATTGGATTTAAACTTAACACAGTTTCTTTTTTTTAATGACTTTTTATTTTTTACAGTATTATTGTTATTCCCCTTATGCCTCCCCCTTCTTCTTCCAGAGAGCCATCCCATGTAAGAAAAAGTATTTTAAAATACAAAAAAAAGAAAAGAATCAGTAAAATTGAATAATATGTTGAAAAAGCCCAAACATATGCAACATGCAATACCTGTGGACTTCCCACCTCCACAGAGAGATAGATTGGAAGTATCCTTTCACATTTCTTCATTAACACAGTTTCTACATAGCATTGCTCCCACCAATGTGGCAGAGTTGCTAGATGAGGGGCCTCAAAGTTGGGCCAGCTATAACATTCAGGAACATTTTCTTTTACTGACATGTAGTAAGAGGTTTGCAAAGTGAGACCTCAGTTTAAACCTACTCTTGATTATAGTTAATGTATAACTATAACCATAATTAATGCATTTCTCTGACTAATTTTACCCTTCCAAAGATAAGCAAATAGGCAAGCTAGCTTATAAATGTTAATTACACTTGCTTCCCAAAAATGTAGTTGGCTGATACTCAAGGATTTAGTGGTCACCTAGGGCAAGATAATTAACTCCTTCCATATCCCACTGTGCCTAGAGAAGTAAGGACTTAATGCTATTTTTGTGTTCTTCCTTTAGTCAAAATATGTTATTAGTCAATTCTGTTGGCTAATTTTTTGGAAGAGTGTGAAAATATCAGAGTTGACTGCCCAGGAAGAAACATTGCCCTTTCCAACAGCTGGAATCTACAATTCCTTAAGCCCTTGGGGCTTAGATAAGTGCTTGTAAATTAATCTATGTCAGTTATTTTTCTTTCTCCTTTTGCATAGAAGAGAGTCTTTCTTGGTTTGCTTTTCACCTCAGTGCTCTCAGGTTTATAGAAATGAAGGAAGCATTAAGAGTGAATGATGAGCACAGGGTAGGGGGTAGGGGGACAGAGAATCATTTCAGTCATATTTCAAACCACCTGAGTAGATTTTAAATATCCACAGAAAAATGAATCCTTCTAAGTATGATAATCTTTGCATTTTTGGCATCTCTTATTATTTCTTTAGTGGATAAAGTATCTAGGGCAGAGAGATAGAAAAGGTCAGAGAATCAATGATTTTACCACTACAAAAAATGAAAAACTGTTAAGCTAGTCTTTTGCAAAAAAAAATTGCCTCTATTATTCAGGTAAAAAAGAGGTTTTACTTAAATTTTCCAATAGTCTCACTTTCCCCTTGGTTTTGAGAAAGGATTCCTACCTAGATAATAGTTGAATTCAATTTTAAGTTCATTCATTCATCCATTTATTCTTTCAACAACCCATATACTGTGTGCAGTGCACTGTGCCAGGAGCTTGGAAAGATACAAAGATAAATAAGAGAGTCCTGTTCTTAAGGAATTTATAATCTAGAAGGGGAGATAAAACACAGTCACTGATAAGTAAAAAATAAATTAGATTATGATAAGTGCCTAAGAAGAATGCCAAGTGCCATGAGAATTTAGATGAGATAGGGATGACTTTCAGCTGGTTATGGGGAGTGGAGGGGGTGGAAAATCAGTGAAAGCTTATAGGCTCATAGGATTTAAACCTTGAAAGGATCTTCAAGATCATTTAGCTCAACCCTCTCTCTTTAGAGTGAAAGAAACAGAAGCTCAGAGAGGTTAAGTGATTTGTATGGTCAAAGAGCTAAGTGTTAGAACCAGGTTCAAAGCTATGTCTGCAGACTCCAAATCCAGCATTCTTTCCATTCATTGGGGATGTAGCAAGGAACCAGGGCCATGAGGGATGAATAGGATATTAACAGGCAGATATGGGTGTGGAAGGAAAGTAGAAGGGTCTTCCAGGCATGGGAAACATCAAAATCAGAGTCACAAGGGTGTTTTGTTGGGGTTTTTTTTTTAGTGGACAGTGAGTAGTTTGACTGGAGCATAGAGAGTGTGAGTAGAAGTAATGAGAGATGGACCTGCAAAGGTAGGCTAGAGTCAGATTGTTCAGAGAAATCTAGGGAGTTAAATATAACATATTAGCAAGGAGCCCTTGAAGATTTTTGAGCAGGAGAATGAATGATCCTATGAATGGGAAGATAAATATGGCACTCAAGTATAATGTGGGTTGTATCAGGGATTCACAACTTTTTGTGTGTCATGGATCCCTTCTTAGAATAATATTTTAAATGCATAAAAATATGTGAGATTACAAGGGAAATATATTTTATACACACACACACACACACACACACACACACACACACACATCAAGGTCATAGACTTCCTGGTTAAGAGTACCTGGATTAGAGGAAGAAGAAATTAGTGATAGGAAGAACTGGAAAGAGACCAATATGTATTCAGAGATTTTTCAGCTAGGCTAACTTCATTCTGATGATCCCCTGAACTTCCTCAATTCAAGGTTTTTTTCCCCCTCTAGCTGTAATTAGTGTTGTAAGAAAGTCAATGACTGGGGCAACTAGGTGGCGCAGTGGCCCTGGAATCAGAAGGACCTGAGTTCGGAGCCGGCCTCCGACACTTAATCCACACAAACAAAAACCTAGCCGTGTAACCTTGGGCAAGTTACTTAACCCCAATTGCCCTAAAGGGGCGGTTAGGTGGCGCAGTGAGTAAGAGCGCTGGCCTCGGAGTTGGGATGACCCGAGATCAAATCCGGCCTCAGAAAATGAGCACCCACACATAAATAATGACTAGCCGTGTAACCTTGAGCAAGTTACTTAACCCCAATTGCTTTAAAAAAAAAAGAAAAGAAAAGAAAGTCAATGACAGAAGCAGAATCAAGATGGCAGAGCCATCTTGGAGGCAGAGACAAGATGATGGAATAGACAGAGCATTTTAGCCAAACTCTCCCCTCTAACAACTTTAAAATAATGCATCAAATTGGATTCTGGAGTAGCAGAACCAATGAAAGATTAGGATGAGACATTTTTTCAACCCTGACACCTTAAAAGGTTGGAAGAAGAAGTCTGGGGCACTAGGATAGAGGCTGGCTGGAAACTCAGGGCAGTGGAGATACCAGCTGTGGGCCTTAGAGGCAATGTGATAGTCACAGCAGCAGTAGTACTGGGAATTCTAGCTGTCTAGAAGCAGTAAGAGGTTTGGATGTTTGATCAGAAAGGGATGACAGGGGACCCCTATACAGGCAGGGTGCAGAAATAAGTGACATTTTGTAATTCCATTGACTATTACCCAATTCTGGGTCACAATTCCAGCATAGAGAGGAACACTAGTGGTTGTGGTCCCTTCCTGGGTAAGAACCAGAATGAAGACCAGGAAAGCAGTAACCACACCTCTCTCTAGGTCACACAACCTTAGAAGCACCGAAAACTTAAAGACCTCTCCCCTCACTCCTCAAGCAAGTTGTAAAAAGAGCAATGTAAAGGAGCCCAAAGCTTGAGACAGTGACCCCCTCACCTCCATACCCAGTAGAGCCCAAAACAAACATAAAGTTTCTTGACTTTTAGTCAAGAAATAGACAAGAAAAATGAACAAAAAAAGAGAACTTGACCATAAAAATCTAGCATGACAGGGAAGCTCAAGACACAAATTTAGAAGACAATGATGTAGGGATGGGGTGGGGGAGAATATATAAACAAAACCTCAAAGAAAATATAGGTTGTACACAAGCCCAATAAAAATTGCTATAAGAGGGGCAGTTAGGTGGCTCAGTGAATAGAGCACTGGCCCTGGAGTCAAGAGGACCTGAGTTCGAATCCAGCCTGATACTTAACATTTACTAGCTGTATGATCTTGGGCAAGTCACTTAACCCCAATTGCCCTGTCTTCCCCCCTCCAAAGAGAAAAAAAAATTCCTATAAGAGAAAAAGAAAGTTACTTTTTTTAAGAGGAAAAGAAATAAAATAAAAATAAAACCTAAATAAGAGTGGTAGAGGAAAAATTGGGAAAAGAAAGAGAGCATTGCAAGAAAATTATGAAAAGACAATAGCTTGGTGAAAAGGGCACAAATATTTTATAGAGAATAAACCAGAATTAACTAAATGGCAAAAGAGGTGCAAAATATCATTGAAGAAAATAATTCCTTAAAAAATAGAATTGGACAAATAGAATCAAATGACTCCCTGAGACTTAAAAAAATAATAATAAAACAAAATAAAAAGGATGGAAATAATTAAAGAATATGTAAATATTTCATCAGAAAAACAATTGACCTGGAAAATAGATCAAGGAGAGATAATTTGAGAATTATTGGACTATTAAAAGCCATTATCCAAAAAAGAACCTGGGCATCATATTTCAGGAAATTTGAAAGGAAAACTTCCCAGCTATCTTAGAATCAAAGGGCAAAATAGAAATTGAAAGAATTCATTGGTCATCCCTGAACAAGATCCCCAAATGAAAATTCCCAGGAATATGATAGCCAAATTCCAGAGTTACCAGATCAGGCAGAAAATACTTTAAGCAACCAGAAGGAAATTCAGTGACATGAGAAAACACAGAGAAGAAAAGTGTAGTCAAATCAGCAGAGTATAGGAAGAAAAAAAAATAGAATAGTTTTACTGGGCTAAATACTAGAGACTAATATTTTATAGAAATCCCTATAATTGTGGGTTTTTTGAGAGAGGACCTCATGTCATATATATATATGTATATGTATATATATGTATATGTATATATATATATATATATATATATATATACATGCATACACACACAACCCTCATAAAGTCCAAGTTAGGAGTTAGGAGGCTAAGTAGTACAATGGGAAGGAAAAAAAGACTACCACCATGGTCAGAAGGCCTGGGTTCAAGTCCCATCTCTGATATTTACTACTTATGAGCACATCACTGTATCTCTCTGGGCCTCAGTTTTCTCATCTCTAAAAAGACAAATTTAAACTAAATATCCTCTAACATCCCTTCTAGCTCTATGATGTTATTAGTTCTTACTCCTTGCTAACTTGCATTTTCTACCTGATTGATTTATTTTTAGTGTCTTTGCATCTCTTTGTATATTGGGTATCATTTGTATCACTTTGAATGCAGAGGTATCACCCCAAAGCATCATTGGTCACAGTATCATAGATTTCTAAAGTTAGAAGGGATCTTAGACTAACCTTTTCATTTTACAAATAAGGAAATGGAGACCCAAGAAAATCAAGTGACTTTCCAAAGGTCACTTAGAGCCAAGACATGTCCAAGATTAGAAGACCTTCTTAGTCAGTCTAGCACTCATTTCATTATATCACATCATATCATATACCATGTCATGTCATGTCATACCGTATATCATATCATAGTTTAACAACCATCAAAATCCTGCTATGTGCAAAGCACCATATAAGTAGTTGCAGATATACAGAGAGAAAATATAGTTTTTTCCATTAAGGAATTTATAATTCCTTGGGGGACTAAATGTATGAAGATAAGAAAATGCAAGCTATTTTTAGGAAATAGAAAGAATACTAGCATCAAGGTAACCAGGAGGGTTTCATTGAAGAGGTCGTACCTGAACTGAACCTTGAGTGCATTCCAGGAATGAAAGATGACCTCACACCTGGAGGTGGGAGGCAGTCTGTGGATTTGGAGGAATAACTAGTACTCTAGTTTAGTTGGAACACATAGTCTGTTAAGATGAAATCATGTGAAATAAAGCTAGAAAAATAGATTGGAGCCAGTTTCTGCAGGGCATGATATTCTAGGATGAGAAGTTTTTGCTTTAGTCTAGAGGCAATAGGGTGCCATTGAAAGTTTTTGAGTAAAGCAGCAAACTTGGGTAGGTTATCTTGTCAGTTACGTGAAGACTCTATTGGAGAAAAAAGAGACTAGAAGCAAGTAGATTAATTAGGAGGTTATGATCACAGTAACTAGTGCATAGTAAATGCTTAATAAATACTTTGTGCACAGAGTGCTGGGTCTGAATTCAGGAAACTCATCTTCCTGAGTTCAAATCTGGCCTCAGATACTTACCAGCTGTATGACCCTGGGTGAGCCATTTAACCCTGTTTGCATCAGTTTCCTCATCCATAAAATGAGTTGGAGAAGATGGCGAACCACTCCAGTATCTTTGCAAAGAAATCCTAAAAGGGCTTATAGAGAGTTGGATGTGACTGAAACAACTCAACAACAACCACACGGTCAGACTTGTGCTTTAGGAATATCAATTTGTCAAATGGAAGGATTAGAGAGGAAAGAGGCTAGAAGCAGGGATGCCAATTAAAAGGTTATTGCAATAGCCCAGGCAAGAGCTGACAAGGACCTTAACTACTTGAACCAGAGTAGAGAGAAGTGGATAAATTTGAGACCCAGAGGAGTCATGAGGATGAGATCTAAGCCATGGCCAGTCCTTTAGGTGGTGGAGGTATAGTGAAAATATGAGTCATGGTAGCTGAGGAGTTTAAACAATTGGGAGGTGAGGGTATTCAAGATATTGATATGTATGTTCAAGACCCCAAGAATGAACACAAGGGTTGGGTGAGTTATAGCCAAAAATGCCATATTGTTGGCCAATCCCTTTGCATTTCTGGAGGCATAGATATCTTTGAATATAGCTACAATGTGGAAAGGATATAAGAAAAACCATTAAATGTTATTTTTTGGTTGATTGAGAGAAAGTTAGCAACAGAGTTGATATAGATTTGGTGATATTTCCATCCCAATCTACTTGAAGAACAAGCTATCCTGCCTTGAACTGTGTTTCTTTTGGCATGGAATTGTAATCTACCTTGTTGAAATGTTGCAAGGTATATGCCTAATAAAAATAATCCTTTTAAACGTATGAATACAAAGCTATAATAGTGAAAGAGAAGGTAATAAATGTTTCCTGGAAATGTTACCCTAAAAGCCAAGTTCATGATAGACTATGTATACAAGACAGAAGAGAGGTGGCATATGATCTTTCATCTTCATTGTACATTAAAATTATTTTCCCCCAGCAAATTGCATTGCATATTAAATGTTTATCATTAGAATTAATAACAATTTCTTCTCTGTTCTTTGTGTGGAGAAACCCAAAGCACATTTCCCACAATGTGTGTTAACTTGGTAAAATATTTTTGTGCCGAAGGAAGGATAGGTTCTTTTATTCATTCTGGGGGAGGAGGGAAGAGAAAAAAAATCCTTAGTTATATTTTCTATATTCTATGTACATCTTAAACAAAATGCAGCTATTTCTTAGCTCATACATAAAAATGTTGCAAATTCAAACTATTTTTTCATGTGATTGTGTGTGTGTGTGTGTGTGTGTGTGTGTAAACTGGCAATTTCCTAGCTAGATGAAAAACCAAAGAAATTACAGTATTGCCCTCAAGTGGTCATCTTCATTATTGCCTCATAAGCACAATTTGGAAAAGATTACAAATACTGAAGCCAAATCTTTGGCCTTTCTTTCATAGATTATAAATATTTATTTTGTAATCTAATTCAGCCAGCCATCCTGTGGTAGAAACTCCATTGCTAATGCAGAACATTGCATGGTGGCAATTCTTCACTGTAGCTGAAATTGCCTTTTCCATAAAATTTTTGTATGAAAATTTGCCAATTTCTGAAGTTATTTTTCTGAAGGAAATGTTATTACTCGTGTATTTTGTCACAACTGAAGAAGTGGGCATCAGTCTCTTTTCTTAACTATGTTTTCAAGCCCAGCTCATTTTCTCCCCGAATCTCTTCATCATGTACCCCAACACCAATTTCAATCTGACAACAGAACCTGATATTAACTGGTTTTCTTGGTGTTGAAAAAAGTGCAAATCTTGATTTTTTTCTGAAGGATATGAATGACTCAGTGATATGCTTGAAAACTGCAAGTCAGGCATTTATTTCTCTAACAATGCCTTAATAGTTCTTTGGCAGCAAGAACAAGAAGACATTAAGATAGTTGTAAAAAACTATTTTTTGTGTCTTTTTTTTCACAGTGTCTTGCAGTCAAGAATGTCTCTCCCTAGATGGGAGATGACTGCAATATACAAATACATCTCATTTTAAGAAAATTGGTATACAAAATTCTGAGTTTATAGTATAGAAGAGGGGCAGTCATTTGCTTTTTAAAAATATATATTTAATTTGCTAAATAATTGCCCTTAGGATTCATGTAATCTCTTCCAATGTGATTAAAAACATGCGGGGCGGCTAGGTGGCGCAGTGAGTAGAGCACACACAAACAAAAGCCTAGCCGTGTGACCTTGGGCAAGTTACTTAACCCCAATTGCCCTCCAAAAAAAAAATAGACATGCACATATATTTCAGAAACCTACATATTGTACAAATGTTGGTATATCAATAGCTTAATTTAGAGCTATAAATATGGAACTTCTGATTTCATCTGTATAGGAAATCCTTCTGGATTCCTCCTAGAGGAGACTCCCTTTACCAATGCAAGTCAGCAAATTCTCTGCATGTGGTCAAATATTATTGCTTGGGAAGATTGAGAAGTTAAGTGACTCTCCCAGGGTCACCCAGCTGGTGTATTTCAGAGACAGGATATGAAACCTGTTTTTTCTGACTCCCAGGCCAGCTTTTGATCCACTATCCCACACTATTCCCCTCAAAAATGTGAGACAGCTGTTTCTAGTACAGTGGACATAAACCCTCCTTCATAACTTCAGATCTCTATTCTATCAACATTTTAAATACATCTGTATTGTCTCATTGAGGCTACCCAACATCAATCAATAACCTTATGATAATTATGTCAGCTTTTACATTTGAGATTCAATATGATATTTGCTTATAACTTTGTCTGAAAGGATGTCATCAAGCCACTAATCATTATTTTTCAATCACTTTTCTTTTTCACATTTAGCAATAACTCCTTAGGAGCATGAAAGTGAAATATACTTCCTTATCAAAATGTTCTTCTGATATACAATGGGGAAAAATGGAAGACAGAAAGAGTAAGCTACTTATGGAGAGGAAACAGGACATAGTGAATAGGATCCTGGCCTAGCAGTCAGGAGGACTGGATTCATAACTCTACAAATTCTAGTGGTATGACCCAGGACCAATACCTTAACCTTGTTAAGCCTCAGTTTCCACATCCCTAAAATTGGGGTAATGGTAGCACAGCATTTACCAGTACCTGGCACATAGTAGGCATTTAATGAATGGTAGTTGACTGATCTCACAAGGGTAGGTGCTATTATTCACCGTCACAACACAGGGTTTTTTGTGAAGATATAATGAGCTCTTAAAGGACTATATGAATGTGACTGTAGATGGAAAAAACTATCTCTGCCTGTTTCTCCATCAACCACCCCTGATATGAATAGCTATAGAGGATCTTAGAAATAGCATTGGCCACCAGACCCCTCTCAAACTATCTTGTGAATGTACCTTCTTCTAGTTTGAAAAACCATTCCAAAGAGATGTCCCAGATTTGAATAGATACCGTTTCCATGCACTTAAAAAGTGTACTTTAACATGCAGTTATTCTGTATGTAGAATATATATTCCAATCACAGAAAATGAAATCATTGCTCTCCACCCAGAAGTCAGAGAAGAAAAACGTTGGGATAAGGAAGTATATTTCACTTTCATGCTCCCAAGGAGTTATTGCTAAATGTGAAAAAAAAGTGATTGAAAAATAATGAATAGTGGCTTGATGGCATCCTTTCAGACAGAGTTATAAGCAAATATCATATTGAATCTCAGATGTAAAGCAGAGAGAATGAGAATGATTAGTTGGGGTTTTTTGATACCCTAGAAAGCTTGTAGGATGATACATAGGGGAAAAAAGACCCAAACCCGAGACCATAATTACTGGTGAGCTTCCTTTTTCACCCTAATAATAGCTTAGTGGCTACTTTTTCTATAGAGATTTTTTAACAAGAGTTCCATATAGATACCTCAATTAATAAATTTTCTGACAGTAAAATACTTTTATAGACTCCTTCATGAACCAACTTTTCTACCATCAGGGCACAATTAAGCTGTCCCTAATGGTTTTTCCCTCTGCCTCAATTCCTCCTCCAAGCCTGTGTCCTTTGCTGTATAGCTCACTGTGGAAAGAAATACACATTTCTCCTTTGCTTCTAGAAGTGGTAATATAACAAAGCTTAATCCTTCAGGGTTTCTCTTAGAACCCTGTGGTAAACTGTACTCTGGCAACCCAGCCTGCCAATGCCAGTGTAGATTGGGACAGTGAGCCCAGAAAGGCTCCTGCATATGTATCATGTTCCTGGAAGGAAGGAAGGAAGGAAGAAAGGAAAGAAGGAAGGAAGGAAGAAAGGAAGGAAGGAAGGAAGGAAGGAAGGAAGGAAGGAAGGAAGGAAATGAGGGAGGGAAGGAGGGAGGAAGTAAGGGAAGGAAGAAATGAGGGAGGAAGGGAGGAAGAAAGGGAGGGAGGGAAGGAGGAAGGAAAAAAGGAAGGAGAAGAGAGAGGAAGGAAGAAAGAGCAAAAGAAAGGAAGGCAAGAAAGAAGGGAAAGAGAAAGGGAAAAGGAACGAAGAAAGGAAGGTGGAAAGAAAGGATGGCAGGCAATGGGTTTCCTACACTATGATCCCATTAAAGTTATAGAAGTTTTAGTCCACCTCTTGCCTTCTGTGCTGATATAGAGTTAAGCCTGGTACTTGACCCTTTTTTAGCTATTCCTCATTCCATGACTTTTTAAGTCTTGCCTCAGTTTTGACTGATCCTAGTTTTATCTAGGTTGAATACTAGTCTCAGTCCAAGGTGGATTCTGATTGCCAGAATTTTTCATCTCATCTAGAGCTTGTCCTGCAGTCTTATTTCTAGGTTTGGGGCTCCTGAAGTGAGGAATGCTTCTTCTCCCAACACCAAATTCATTTCAGAGATTTTCCTTAAGGAACTGCCATGCAATCACCTTCCCGACCCTTCATGAATATAATATTGGTTCTAAGATGCCTTGGAGTCTTACTTTTTTCCCCTTGACACCTAGAGCAGAAGTGTGTTTTCCTTTCTGACGTCCAAAGATTACTTTGCTGGGTTTCAGGCCATACTGTGCTGACCTTACAATCATTCTGCCAGCATTATCAATGGCTCTACTTGAAGAATACTCACTAGTTGTTTATTGCAGCTGTTTCTTTTCTCTTGATGTAGCTTGGTTTCTTCAACTCTTAAGTTACATCTAGGTCAAGTTACTCCTAAATGGCATATGCCTGATTGGTCATACTTTTTTTGTTGTTTGTTGTTCTGTCATTTTTCAGTTGTGTCTGACTCTTCACAACCCCATTTGGGGTTTTCTTTGCAAAGTTACTGGAGTGCTTTGCTATTTCCTTCTCCAGGTCATTTTATAGATGAGCAAATAGCATTAAGTGTCTTTTTCAGGGTCACATACCTAGTAAGTGTCCAAGGGCAGATTTGAACTCAGGAGAATGAGTCTTTTGGTCTCTAGGCCCTGCACTCTATCTGCTATGCCACCTAGTTGCTCCCACACTTTTTAGAAAATTGCTATATTTTTTTTATTTGAGTTCCCATGATCTTGCTAAGACAACCCAAGGAACTATACTGATTTTTTTTTTTTATTAAAATCTATGCTCTTTAGGGAGAAGAAAGCTTTCCTATTTGCAGGCTATCTTTAAATCTTAAATCATTGGCAGAGATAAGACAATTAATATGTTCAGATCTTATTGTATTAACATAACTCTGGACAACTCTCAAGATCTCCTCAATTCAGGAAGGTTTTGAAATCTCTTACTGGTTTTTACTATCTAAAAATAATTGAAACACATAACATTAAGAGAGGAGAGAGAATTCCTATAATAAGGATGACTTTTCTCAGTCTTCTCCCATCTGAACTTCTTTGCATCATTCAAAACTGTTTACCATGTTGTATCTTCCTATATTCTCTCAGAATTTTTGTGACAGTCCTCTTTTATTTCTCTTCTTACTTGCCTAGAACATTCCTTCTCTCTGTCTCCTTTCCTGGACCATTAGCATTACTCGTTACGGCTACCCCCATGACTCTGTCCTATTCCATTTTTCCTTCCCACACATCCTCTTTTGATGATCACCTCTATACACATGATTACCAGATCTACATACATAGCCTTCGTTTCTTTTCCTCCTCCCACATTGCTAGCTGTCTGCTAGACATCTCCACTTTGATATCCAATGGGCATTTCAAACTGAACATGTCCAAAACTGAACTCATTTCTTCCCCCCTAAATCTCTTCCTAACTTCCCTAGTACTGTCAAAGTTCCAGTCACTTGGTTTCCCAATTTCATAGCTATCTTTGACTCTTTACTCTTGCCAATCCCATACTTATCCAGTCTGTATCCAATAATTCTTGTCAATTCTACTTCCATGTTATCTCTCAAATATGTTCCCTTACAAAACCATCTCTCTGGTTCAGGCCACTGCTCACCTGGACTATTTCAGAAAACTCTTAATTTGTCTCTCTACCTCCACTCTCCCTTATGAGTTCTTCCATACAGTTACCAAACTGATATTCCTAAAACCCAGACCACAGGTGGGGAATGCAGCCTTGAAGCCACATGTAACCCTCTAGGTCCTCAAGTGTGTCCCTTTGACTGAATCCAAACTTTACTTTCACAAAAAAGTTTGTATTCAATCAAAGGGCTGCACTTGAGGACCTAGAGGGCCACATATGACCTCAAGGCCATAGGTTCCCCACTGCTGTCCCAGACTTAAACATGCCAATTATACATTTACCTGTACACATGCTGTTTTCCCTCAGTAGAAAGTAACTACTTGAGGACATGGCCTGCTTCACCTTTGTTTTTGTATGACTAGCACTTAGCATAGCATCTAATTTTCATTTTTTTGTATGGGTCTGTCATATCATTGGTGTACAAAGTTCCTGGTAAAGAAGCTCTCTGCCTGTATAAATAGGTAACAACTGTTTGCAGTTGCCAATTAGTTCTGATGGGATTGCACCCATCTTAGGGCATGATGGGATTAAGTGACTTGCCTAGGGTCATGCAATCAATATGTGTCACATACAAGACTTGAACACATATCTTCCATTTAGCTTACTTCCTGTATCCTCTACTCCACCCTACTTCTCATAGTAAGTCCTTAATAAATGCTTCTAGAATAGGACAGAACAGAGCATTAGAGAAAGAAGAATTAGAGAAAGAAGGATCTTTTTTTTCCTAAGGGTGTTAGAAGTCCCTCTAGAGTTGGGTCAGGAACCACAGTGGTTCAAATGGGAATGGATTGTTGTGGTATAGTATTGGGGCAAGCTAATGCTCAAATCTGGCTGAGGTGATGAGCCATATGTGGTCACATCAGATTTGAGAAGATGCTGCCCAGGCCATTAAATGCAAAGGATTACCCTAAAAGAAGTAGGATCATCTCCCACATGGCCTGCAGTGGTCAGGCAGGAAGTGTTTGGTTAAACATCACCCTTTTCCAAGTATTTTTGTTCATAAGTTCAGTTAATTCAGTAAAAGAGACTAAATGAATTCAAGTCTGGGATGGGTTTTCATTTTTAAAACAATGCCTTTTAAAGCATGGCTCTTCTATGAAACAATGTTTACCAAGTAATTATAGGTTACATGGTATAAGATTGTGCACCATGGTGGAAAGAAGTCAGTGTTTCATGGGATGTCCAATTAGAAGAAAATGTGGCCCAACCTAGAAATCACTATTGCCCAGACTGTTTTATTGAAGTAATGAATGGAAAAAGAGGTTTTGTGGAAAGATTACCATAGAGTCAGAAGATTCTGGATTGTTTCTCAGCTCTTCTTATTAGCATACTCATATGTCTTTGGACAAATCACTTCCCTTCCATGGGCCTCAATTTCTTCAACTGTAAAATTGTATTTGGCTTGTACTGCACAAGAGAATAAGAAAAAAATAAACATTTATATAGCATCAACCATGTGCTAGTCACTGTGCTAAGTCTTTTTTAAACAAATATTATCTTTTTTTTTTTTTTTTTGCTTTTTGGAGGGGGAAGATAGGGCAATTGGGTTTAAGTGACTTGCCCAAGGTCACATGGCTAGTTTTTTGTGTTAAGTGTCTGAGGCCGCATTTGAACTCAGGTCCTCCTGACTCCAGGGCCGGTGCTCTATTCACTACACCACCTAGCTACCCCTAACAAATATTATCTTATTTGATTTTCATAATAACTCTGTGAGGTAAGTACTGATATTATCCCGACTTTATAGTTGAGGAAACTGAGGCAAAGTAACTTGCTGATGATCACAAAGCTAGTAAATGTGTTTGGGGTTAGATTTGAACTTAGGTCTTCCTGAGTCCAGGCCCAGTGCTCTATCCACTGCACCACCAGTCTCCTTTATGAACACTAAGGTCCCTTTCAACTATAAATCTATGATCCTATTTGGAGAAGAGAAAATAACCCATGACTTGTTTATGCCTACAAAAAGTTGGGGTGGGAGGAACTTTGAGATTGAAAAAAAGGGTTCATAGAAAATATTACCTAATGAGGAAGTAAAAAACAACAGGAGTCAGAGATAAATGTGAGAGATGAGATGGTGAACTAAATTTAATTCAGAAGAGAAGTTGAAAAGAATAATATTACAAAGGAAACTGCACATTTTGTCAGATGAAGGTAATTCGATATCTTAGAGGGCTATTTCTAGTCAGTGGTTTGGATACGAATCAGAAGACTTAGAATTGGAAGAGAGAAATGAAAGGCAGTTACATTCTAGATTTTCACTTTGAAGAGGAGGGAGCATTCTTAGGTTACTTTTTACATAAAGCAGGTGATTTCTTTTAGAAAGGGAGACTTACTAGGCAGGGTTGCACACAGAGTTAGAGGAAAGGAACCAGAATAAGAGTAGGCTCGTGAAAAGAAGAAGAAAGAAATGGAGCTGGGAGAGAGAATTAGAAAAGGATGTCAATGAGAATGTTGATGAGAGTAGGCTTTGAAGAAGAGAAACTGTGATGACAGAAAAAATACAATACAGAGAAAGGGAAAATGTAATGGAGAGGAGACATGTCAGAACTTTTATCTGATGGGTGTCTTTTTTTCCCTAAGGTTGGATTTTTTCATGTTATGTATTTCCTTTCCCTCAAATAATATGTGGAATTATAGTGGATACATTTAATCTGCATCCTTTTCCAGTTAGCCAACAACTCAAAGTGATATCCATAAAATTTTGACAGCAATCATCATGTGTGAATACAGTGAATTTAGGTATATTGTGTATTTGTTATATTATGTATACTTGATTAGAATATTGTTTAGAATAATTTAAAAATGTGTATAATAATTAACCTGCATTATCTTTGGAATAATATACCATATGATCAATAATGTTTTGATTCTTCCTCTGTTGGTACTATGGTAAAAGGTATGAGAAAAAAATTAGATTTCATCACCATAATAACCAAGTATGAATGAAAGGAGAATTGTTGGACTATTTGTTTGTGGTGCAAACAAACCTCGTTGAATTTTTTTATTATCAAGAGTACATTTTTTTCTGCCATTTCAGTGATTGATCACAGAATCTAATAGGGCATATAAAATAAGTCATCTTGTATGAAAGAGTCAGGATATAATCAATTTAAGAATATTTCTTTATTATTTTCATGCTGATTTGTGAATTTACCCATATATAAGTTGGGTAGTCTTCCCCAAATGTATCCATGTTTTCAAAAGCTTTGCAATGATTTGATAAAGAATGATTTTCATTCAGATACATTTTCTCTGCAGGACACTTAATAAGGGAGATTCATGGTGGAAAAGTTCCAAGAAGAGCTATCAGAATTTAGTTTATTGATGATTGTTACAGAAATTTCATGCTTAGCTATAATGGAAATAATGTGTCCTGAAATAAGAATGGTATCTGGATAGGGAAAATAAGTTGGCATATACATACAAGACCAGTGATAAAATCTTTACAACTTTGGCTTTTATTCTTTCCTGTTAGATCTTCCAGCTCCTTAATATTCCTCCAATCAGTTCCAGAATGGATAATAAAGATTATATTTCCATTCATGGAAAAGACTAATGATGATAAGCTGGAGGTCCTGCCATCCCAAGCAAATAATTGAACTTAGATACTACTCTCATCTCTGTGTGTATTATATTGTACTTCTGATCAATTTATTAGGATGCATATGTGAGAATTTTGTATTTTGAATTATGTGACTGATTGAACCATAACAAATGTGTGTTCTGAATTCTGAAAGTTTAATAAATGGTTCAAAAGCTCAGGTTTCTGTAGGGGAGTACAAGTGAATGAAATGATTCATACCACAGAAATGCAAAGCTTATTTAAATAAGTGGAGTTTTTGATCTAATGCCAAAAATGGGAAAAAGCATTCTAATTTGGGTTCAGTCAATTAATTCAGTGTTTTTCAATGGCTTACCCTAAATGAAGTCAATTATCAGCGAGCTAAAACAAATGGTGAGAATATTTATATTCTTAGATCATTTGGCTTAACAAGAAACTCATTCTTAATCCAAGTAATTTGACTTAGGTTGCAAAGAAATTTTCTCAGTTTTTCCAAAAGGTAATTATTAGTCTACATGAGTACTCATTTGTTGGGTTGATATTTTAGAAGTGAGCTGAAGGGCATTTACTTGGGAATGCCAACAGTTTTGTCCCCTTTCCTATCATACTGTAGTAATGAATAATTCAACTGCATTTCAGAAATCCCCCTCATTCCTGAATGTAGTGCCATCACATGTGCAATGGCAAATTCTACACATTAATCTTGGTAAGGTGGCATGGTATAATGGGAAACAAGCTAGCCTTAAAGTCAGAAAAAATTTAGGTTCTGGACCTAGTTTTGCCACTTGCCAGTGATCTGGGTGTTACTTACCACTGAATCTTTCTCATACCCAGTTTCTTCATCTGTTACATGAGGATCATGACACTCGCTCTAACTACCTCACAGGGTTATTTTGAGGATCAAATGAGTTAATGTATATAAAATGCTCTGTAAACTATAAAGAACTAAAAAAAATGTTAGGTATTATCATTGTCATCTGAATACAAAAGTATATCCATGCATGCAATTGTTGAATTGAGCAGTTTTCCTCCCTTTGTTCAATAAACCTTTCTGTCTAGAATTTCGATCTGTGTCTCTACTAAATAACATCTCTCACCACGTCTGGGAAGCTTACTAGCTCTTATTTTTCCCTGAAGTGTTAAGAGCCGCCTCAGATAGGTCTTATGGCAGATCTGCTTTAGAGGTCTTCTGAAGTATGGACCATGCCTTTACCCACAAGCCCATGGTTACCACCCTCTCTTAATTGAACAAACCACTCCAGCCTTGTATATGCAAACACTCCACTCATATTTGCATTTCCACAGGCATGTGTTCTTTCTGTGACTCCTTTCCCAGCCCTACTTCTATCCTTTACCACCCCCCCTTCCCAAAACTATAAATCTTTCACCCACCTATAGTAGGCCTTTAGGGACCTTCTTCCTAATATTACCCTGCATCAAATGCCAGGCAGTTGAAATGAACCTCATTTTCACATTTGAAGTTAGGCAGCTTGCAGAGAAGGCAATTGTCAATATACCATGAGCTAGTATTGAATAGCAAAAAAATCTTGTGCCATTTTCCCATTCAAAGAATTTCATGATACCATGGTTATGTCTACATGGAACTCTTAGAAAAACCATTGTTGTAGCACTCAATAATCCATTCAAATAAGATAGTACTGGCAGAAATCATATTTGATCTGTTCTAGGGAAGTGTCTGGCAGTTTAACTGAATGAATCAGCCGATTGCATGGGTATTTTTTAGCAACTGTATAGGATGTTCAGAATTACTCATTGAGCAGACTGTGTGTGTGTGTGTGTGTGTGTGTGTGTGTGTGTGTGTAATAGACATTACTATGTGCCCTCCTTACTTTATCTTAGTATGTCATGCATATTTCTCAAACATAAACTTGGTTATAATTTAATCTTATAAATCATGTTTTGAATAGAGCTTTGAATTTACCTTTATTATTTATAACAGTCAGCATTTATAAGGGACTTCATATGATTTATGTATTTATAAGATTTGCCAAGTATTTTACAAAGGGGAGTTTATATCATTTCTTCCCCATCCCTCATCTTTGGGGATAAAGCTGTTCCAAGAGGTGCAGGAGACAGTCTGGTCATTGGATCTAATTTAAGAGGTAACTAAGCAATAAAACACCAACTATGGTAATAGGGAAACATTTTGATATTCCCAGTGTTATAAAGTTTTGTAGGTGGTTAAGCCACATCTGATTCTGAAAAATCATTTTATGAATGATTCTACTGTAATCATCATTTTTGAGCCTTCAGTCAAATGAAAACTAGTTAACTCATGGGAATATGGTTGCTGGATTGAATGTGTCTGCGAAAGCCTTTGCAAACTCATTTCCAGTGCAAATATTATTCTTTATTCTCTATAGATGAAATTTTTATCTCTTGCAGAGTGAAATCTAAACAAATTTTAGTGGACTTTGGTAAGGCTCCATTCTGTTCAACTTTACACATAATTCAGATTTGTGAGGGTCTGTCAGTTGCCACAATTGCACTTCAAGTCATAAATTTGATTTTAGGAAGTTTCTTTGATAAAATTATTTCCTTTCTTCTGAATTTTCTTATGATACCTTTAGTTGTTAAATGTTTTCTATTAAATTAAAATACCCCTTTTCAAAAACCAAAGTTACTATCTCCTTTTTTCAAGCATTTTCCAAGTCACTATAAATCCTTTTATCTGCCATCTTTTTAAAATTGAAAGCAATAGATAATCACATTTTTATAAGCAAGAAAATTATGTTGTTCCACAATAACAGTTTGGACCATTCTCTGGGATACTACAATGTCATAGGTCAAGGGATGCCTTAGATTTTTAAAAATCACCCTATTTAGATCTGTCTTATATAAAAGTTTTCTACGTTTTTCTTTTACTCTATACTCACTTTTTTTTTGCCTTTTCCTCTGGAATGGATTCTTTATAACTATGTACATATATACATATATAATACATGTGTATATATATGTGTGTATGTGTAAACAGACATGTATGTTGTGAGAAGATGCATGGCTTAGTGTATAGGGAGCTAGATTCTGAGTCAAGAAGTCCTTGATTCAAGTCTCATCTCTAACACATACTGGTCATGGGACCCTAAACAAGTTGCTTAACCTTTCAGTGCACCTAGATAATCCTCTAAGACTACAAGTTTCATTTGACTTTCCTATCTGCATCATTGGAGGGAGCTTGTACACCGTCAGAGCCTCTGTACCCTGATGAAATCACAGAGTTAGGTCTGGACTAAAAACATATGCATGTATGTATATAATTTAATATTATATAATTTATATTACTATTTTAATTTAATATATTATTTAATTTAAATATATTTAAGATAAGTTGTCTGATTAGATAGATGTTGTAAAAGTTCCAACTCTTACCAAGTTATTCCTTTAAATATATGAGATAAACAAATGGTGACAGTTTTATTCCCTGATTTTATGACCATTATCTTTCATGTGCATTTTCTGAGGTTGATAGGACTGAATTCATTTTATACTTTGTGTTGCAATTTTCATTGAAGAAGGATGAAAACATTTTGTAAAAAGTGTCACATTAAAATGTTTTAAGGTCTACTTTTATTTATTTTTGCCTTGCTTCTAAAGCATCTATCTCCTTAAGAATTTCTAGTTTTATATTAATAAATAAAAAAACACCTATTAGATGCCATTTAATGGGGCACATGGGAGTCCTGATTGATTTTAAAATTCTTTCTCACTTTAGGGTTATAGATTTAGAACTAAAAAGGAACTTCAGAAGTTATCCAATCTCTTACTTTTTATGGATAAGAAAATTAAGACCCAGAGGAAGTATATGGTTTGCCCACCTTTGCTTTGGTAGAACCATAGTAAAGACAGGATTTGGACCCATAATCCTTTGATTCTAAACCCAACATTCCACATTAGCTGCATCTGTAATAAATTGGTTATTTCTGAACTCTTTCCATTATTTGTCCTTGAATTCAGAAAATTCCTTAAAAAGGTGTTCTAGGTCATGATTTCAGAAATTTATATGACATTCCAACCTACTAGACTCTAGTTATGCTAGGCAAAGAAACTTTTTTGGAATTATATTGAACCAAATAAAACAAGACAGTATCACAATGATAGAGGCTTTTGTGTTATTAAACAGATAAAATAAGCAATAACACAGGATCATAGCTATAGAGAGACAGTGGGGACCTTAGAGATTAATTAGTCCAATTTCCTTCATTTACAGCTGAGGAAACTGGGAACCAGAAATTTGCAACAGTTTCTCCAGAACTAAGTAGTTAGGCCTTAGAGAAGACAACATTCAAACTCAGATTTCTTCCATCCCAATGGAAATGCTTGTTGATACAAGCATTTATTAAATGCTTACTATGTGCCATGAACAATGCCAAGCACTCGAGATGCACAGAAAGACAAAAACAAACAAAACAACCAAAATGTCTCTGATCCCAAGGAGCTCATAGCTTGTCTTTCTATTATACCAAGGTCATTGTACACCACGTACACCAAGGTCATTGACTTCCGAATAGCTGAGATTTTTCTCTAATCGGTTATTCACCAACTAGGCATGGAAAAAGGACGCTCATTTCTTTCAGTCCGTAAATCTAGACCATTAATTTCTGTGCAGGTGGAAGGGCCTAAAGACATACATAGGCCAAACAGGCTACTTTAAGTAACCCCCTACCATCTGCTGCCTTCACTCCTACACTTGTGCTACTGAATGAAGGTAGGGAAAAATCACATGATAAATTTATAACCTTAACTGGGCCCACACTGCTTCAAGGAAATTTATTAACACCTCCCTAATTAATTCACTACCCCCCTCACTACAGTGTCTCTTCTGACCTTTTCATACTTCCTTAAGCTTCTGGTGGATCTCCTTCCTCTCAACCATTTCATCTGACAACTTTTCCTCATAATTTTACTGAAAAAAAAACCAAACAAAAACCCTGAGGCTGTTCACTGAGAACTCCTTTACCCTTCTTCCTCATCTTACATTACCCAGATGCTTTCCATCACTATTTCCTCCTTCACCTTTGTTTTGTAAGAAGTGACCCTTCTCCTTGCTAACACCAAATCTTTTAAATACACAAGTGATCTCATTCTGTCCTGTCTTTTCCAACATATTGCCCCCTCTATCATTGCTACTCTTCCACTCATCTTCGATCTCTCTCTGTCTACTTATGGTTTCTCTATTGCCCGTAAACATACTCATATCTCCCCCATTCTAAAAACAAAAATAAAGCAAAAAACAAAAACAAAACAAAACAAAACAAAAAACTAACCACCCTCATTTGATCCTTCCATATCTGCAGGCTATTGCCCCAAATCTTTCCTCACCTTTATGGCTAAACTCATTGAAGACAACTACAATAGGTTCTTCTACTTCCTTTTTCTCTCTCTCTTTTCTTAACTTTCTCCAGCCTGATTTTCTAACCTCATCATTCAACCTGAACTTCTTTCTTTAAAGTTCTTTTTTTTTAAGCAATTGGAGTTAAGTAACTTGCTCAAGGTAACACGGATATTTATTTATATGTGGGTGCTAAGTAACTGTGGCCAGAACTGATCCCGGGTCCTCCCAACTCCGGGGCTGGTGCTCTTACTCACTGCACCACCTAGCCATCCCTCTTTCTTTAAAGTTTCCAGCAATCTCCTAATTGCCAAATCTAAAGGCCTTTTCTTAAACCTCATCTTTCTTGACCTCTCTGTAGCCTGTGACAACATTGATCACCCTCTTTTCTTGATACTATCTTTTTTCTAGGTTTCTGCAACACTCTTCTCTCCTTGTTATCTTCCAACCTATCTGAGCTCTCCTTCTCAGTCTCCTTTACTGGATCTTCATTCAGGCCTCAATGCTAGTAGTGGATGTCCCACAGAGCACTGTCCTAGGCTTTCTTCTTCTTTTATAATATTTCACTTGGCAATGCCATCAGCTCCCCTAGATTTAATTATCATCTCTTTGCTGATTATTCTTAAGTCTGCCCTAGCTAGCCCTAACCTCTCTTCTGACCTCCAGTCTTACATCTCCAATTGCTTATTGGACATCATGCACATTCTATATTCAACATATCCCAAAATGAACTCATTATCTTTTCACCATGTTCTCTTCCCCATTTCCAAACTTCTTACTGTCAAGGGCAACTCCTTCATCTTCAGTGACATCCTAGGTATCATCCTTGATAAATCACTATCTCTTATCCCCCATATCTAATTTGTTGTTAAGGCCTGCCGATTTTACCTTTGTAGCATCTCTCATACATACCTCCTTTTTTCCTCCAACACTGTTACCAGTGTTGGTAACCCACGTCTGGACAAATTTAATAGCCTACTGCTGGTTGGTCTCCCTGCCAAAAACCTCTCCCTACTCCAGTATATCCTCCACTCAGCTGTCAAAGTAATTTTCCTAAAACAGAAGTCTTACCATGTCACTTTACCCCTCTCCCCCCACTCCCCTGCTCAATAAACTCCAGTGACTCCCTATATCCTTGAGGGTAAACTATAAATCCACTTTTTTGTTGTTCAAAGTGCTTTAAAATTTGCCCTCAATTCTTCCCCCCACCCACCTCACTGACTTCCCTGCTATTCCTTATAAGAGACACTCCATCTCCTGACTGGGCATTTTCACAGACTGTCCCCCTGCCTTGGAGTACTTTCCCTCATTATCTCTGACTTGTAGTGTCCCAGCTAAAATCCCACTTTCTACAGGGAGTCTTTCCTGACTCCTTTAGGAAAGTCCATGGATGCAGGTAATCAATCAATAAACACTTATTAAATACCTACTATGTGACAGACAGCATATAGAAACCAAGTGACAAAGAGCTAATATAAAATTAGAAAAGAAGATTTAAAAAATTTTACTTCTTAAGGATCATTTTCTTCTTTTTTTATATCTTTAAATATTGGCAACTGTTGGCTCACAATCCCTTGTTTCCTGGTTCTGATCCTAGCTTCTTATGCCAATCCTTCTCTCTATTGTTCTTGCATTGATGTAAAGATGAGGAGAAAAGCATTCCAATTCTCTGATTAGCTTTCGTTCCATTCTCCTGTTTTTGAGGGACTAAATGCTTACTTTAGAGCATGTCTTCCCATCCATTCTCAGCCTCTTTTCCTGTTGCTTTCTTTCAAAGTTAATTATGTCTATTTTTAAACAAATGCTTTATTAACTTCTGTTTTACATCATTCATTTCTGCCAGATTTTGAGTTACAATCATTTCCCCCCGCCCCTGTTTTTCCCCTACCCACCCTCCCAGAATAGCAGTCCCTCAAGATATCGCTTCCTCCAATCTGCTCTCTCCCATGCCTTCTCCCATACCCCCTTCGACTTTTCCATTAGAGGAAGGTGAATCTTTGTGTCCCAATGCCTGCACACCTTATCTCCCAATTACAAGCAAAAGAGTATTAATAATAGTATTTATATATATTTGAAACATTTAATCTTAAGACCTTGAATTTCAGATCCATTTCCTTCCTCCCTTGTCACCCATTCCCTCTGGGAAGATAAGTAATTCAGTATATGTTGTACATGTCTAGCTATGCAAAACATTATCATAGTAAATATATTGTACAAAGCTGCTTATAATTCCCTCCCACTCATCCCACCCCCACCTGGTCCATTCCCTACACGATCCTGTCCCTCTTCTATAGTGGGTACTTCCAACCTCCCCTCCCCCCAAGGATGCCCTCCCATCCATCATCCCTCCTCTCATCTCCCTTCCCCCTATTCTGCTGTAGGTTGAGATACCCCATTTAGTATGTATGTCATTCTCTCCCTGAACCAAATTCAATGAGAATGTGGTTTTGCCTTTTTGCCTTCCTATTCTCCCCCTCCCTTGCAACCACTTCCCCTTGCTTCTTCTACATGAGATAGTTTATCCTACCCTGTCTCTCCCCATCTCCTCTTGCCACTTTCCTCTCTCACCTCATAATTTCATCCCTTGAGTATTCTCCCTTCCCAACAAATTCAACCTATGCCCTCTATCCATATATAACTGTAACCATATACACACACATTCACATATGTATTCATATGACCACACACCCTTCTTCCATTATTTTCATAGTGAGAAAGATATCATCAGTCACAGTTATTGCTTTTCCATATAGGAATGTAAATAGTTCAACTTTGATAAGTTCCTTTTGATTTCTTTTCCCTGATTACCTTCTCAGGCATCTCTTGCTTCTTGTGTCTGGATGTCAAATTTTCTATTCAATTCTGGTTTTTCCTCAAGAATGCTTGAAAGTCCTCTATTCCACTGAATGACCATATTTTCCCTTGAAACAAAATACTCAGTTTTGCTGGGTAGGTGACCCTTGGGTTCATTCCCAGCTCTTTTGCCCTCTGGAATATCATATTCCATGCCCTTCAATCCCTCAGTGTAGAAGCTGCCAGGTCCTGGGCTATGCTGATTGTGTTTCCACAATATTGAAATTGTTTCTTCCTGGCTGCTTGTAGTATTTTCTCCTTGATCTGGGGATTCTGGAACCTGGCTATAATATTCCTGGGAGTTTTCTTTTTGGGATCTTTTTCAGGAGGTGATCTGTGGATTCTTTCAACCTCTATTTTGCCCTCTGGATCTAAAGCATCAGGGCAGTTTTCCTTGAGAATTTCTTGAAGGGTGATTTCTAGGTTCTTTCCTTGATCATGGCTTTCAGGTAGTCCAATAATTTTCAAATTGTCTCTCCTGGATCTATTCTCCAGGTCAGTGGTTTTTCCCATGAGATATTTCACATTGCCTTCTAATCTTTCATTTGTTTGGATCTGCTTAACAGCATCTTGATTTCTCATAAAGTCATTAGCTTCCATTTCTCCAGTCTAACTCTGAAGGAATGAATCTCCTCAGTGAACTTTTGAGATTCTTTTTCCATCTGGCAAATTTGACTTTTTAAGGCATTCTTCTCCTCATTGCCCTTTTGGGCCTCCTTTGCCATTTGAGTTAATCTATTTTTTAAGGTGTTGTTTTCCTCCGTCAGGCTGTTGACCTTCATTTCATACTTTTCCTGCATCCTTCTCATTTCTCTTTCCAATTTTCCCTCCACTTCTCTTATTTGATTTTTAAAGTCTTTCTTAAGGTCCTCTATGGCCTGTAAGCTGCTCATGTTTTCCCCTGGGGCTTTTGGAGCAGGACTTCTGAACTCACAGTCCTTTTCCCACTCTATGCCCCCAAAATAGGAGTTTAAGGTTGCATTTTTCTGTTTCCTTTGCCTTGGCATGTTACCACTCAATTACTTGACTTTGGGGCTTGTTGCCACAATATGGCTCTGCTGCCAGATGGGAATTTTTGTCCCGAACTTGTGGGGGACAACTTCTATTCCTGGAAGCTGGAAATCCACCCATGACCTCCGCCCCAGATCACAATCCAGATCCAGGGAGGTTAAAGCAAGAGCAATTACCCCCCCCAAGACTGATCGCTGGATCTCCCTACAGTTCTCAGGCCAGGAGCTGGAGCTGCCTCTGAAAACTACAAAATGGCTGTCTCCTCAGTGGCTTCTAGCCCCCAGGGGAGGAAGCCGACGCATTCCCCAAATACTGGTCCCAAAGTCCATAGGGCACTAACCTCTCACTTTGTCCTAGGCATGTCTATGTTGATAATTCTGGAATTGCCACAGTTGCTGGTGTTCTGGGGTCTCTCCAGCTGGCTGCTGGCCCTGCCACCCTGGGGCTAAAACCTTGGCTCACAGGGACCTGGGCTCAGCTCGACTCAGCTCCCCGTGCTCTGCGCACTGCATGCTGCCGGCTCCCAGAGTTCTGCTCTGGTCCTTCCTGCAGGGCTGCTGGGCTGTCCTCAGAGGGAGGTTAGCTTCTCTGTGTTGTTCTGTGTGCTGGGGCTCCAGAAGTTGTTCAGAGTCCCCTTTTACATAGTTTGGAGGGAATCTCGTTAATTATGTCTTAATTTCAAGATCTACTACTTTAATTAAAATCACCAGGGACCATGAAAAAGTGAATATTCCCTTGCATTTATAAGGTTTTTTAAAATTTCCACATCTTTAATTTCACAGCAGGGATCTATGTTCATCCAACACTCGGTTGTGCTGACATTTATAATTAAGACATATGGCCCTAAAACTCAGAAATAAACTATCCGCTATATGCAATCAGTTCCCAAGTCCTGTTAATTCCACCTCCACAAATTCTCTTACATCTGTGCTCTCCTCTCCACTTGCACTGCCATCACTACAATTTAGGCTCTCATTACTGCTCCCTCATATTACTGTAATAGTGTTCTAACTGATCTCTCTACTACCATTCTCTCTGCTGTCAAATCCATGCCTCTTACAACTGTCAAAGCAATAGTGCACAGGTCTCACCGTATTACTCCTCTAGTTCAAAGTTTTTGGTGTCGCCCTGTCACACACTGGATAAAAATAGTCGTCTTACCTTGGCAATTAAGTCCCTCAACAACCTGTCTCCAAGTTACTTTTCCAGTCTTTTTCACACATTCTACATTCCATCTAAACCAGACCACTATTACCTAATCTTGTCTTACTTTTTCCTACTTCTTTATAGTCCCAGAATTTCTAAGTTGTAAGGGACTTCAGAGGTCTGCTGGCCCTACTCACACCTGAATAGGAATCTTTTCTGTTATATCTCTGGAAGTGGTCCACTGGCTTCTGCTCAAGTATCTTCAAGAATGGAGAGTCCACTACTACATTATTCAAAAGAAACAAGATACACAAAAGGCTATCACTTTCATTTAAGAAAATATGCTTATGAGTTAATCAAGGAATAGAGTAGGGATAGGAAAGTCTCAAAACTGAATTGACAAAAATACAGAGAAGAAATTCTGATGAGAAATGAAAATGAAGGTGATTAGAGAGATTGGTATGAGTATACAGGTAACTCTTTGACAGAGTTTTAAATAGGCATGTACTGAACATAGAAGCAAGACTAGGTAAAGAAGAATGAGTACAGAAGCTTGGAATGGTGTGAACTGTGCTGAAGTTTAAAATGAACTGACAAGTAAAAGGGGAAACTAAAGACATAAAAGTGGGGAATTATAATCTATAATGGATTAGGAAAAAGAGAAGGATCAGCAAAAGAACTGGATTTCAAAGGAGGCAGAATTTACTTTGTTTTTTTCCGGCATGGAAAAAGATTTTCCACCTGGAAAACACACATCCACACAGATATACAAGAAAATGATATCTGAGATTAGTAGATAGAAGTAAAAAAGTACCTAACAGCCCTTGATGAGCTAAGGTCACCAGGCCAAGATGAACTATTCCCCAGTGTTCTAAAAAGACCTGGAATATATGCTTTATGAGCCAGACTCTTTGAATGATCTTGGAGAATGAATTAAAGTCACTAAACCAAGATGAACTATTCCCCAAGGTTCTAAAAAGACTTGGAACATGTGCTTTCTGAGCCAGAATCTTTGAATGATCAGATCATTCAAATGGGAGAACTTCAGGACTAGAGAAGGGCAAGTGTTCATCCAATTTCCAAAAAGGGAAGAGAATTAATTCTAGAAACTTTAGGTCAGAAATTTAGGCTTTGAATCCTAGCAGAATTCAGTAATGTATTATTAAAAGGTATAGTTAATGAACATCTGGAAAAGAGCCAAAATGACCTCATCAGGAGCAGGTCATTCCAGCCTAAACTTGTCTTCTTTTCTGACAGGGTTTCAAGATTGCTAAATCAGAGGAATTTACTGTAATGGTCAATGTGACCTAGTTAGGTGGATTAAGAACATGGAAAATGTCTGAACCTAAAAGACACTTAATTTCAACTTGGAAAGGAATCTCTAGTGAAGTGCTCCAGATATCGGTGCTGTTTAATTTTTGTGGTTTTTTTGCTTTTGCTTTTTTTGGAGGGGGAAGGGCAGGGCAATTGGGGTTAAGTGACTTGCCCAAGGTCACACGACTAGTAAGTGTTAAGTGTCTGAGGCCAGATTTGAACTCAGGTCCTTCTGACTCCAGGGCCAGTGCTATATTCACTGTGCCACCTAGCCACACCTGTTTAATATTTTTAAACAATGTCATATGTCAGAGAGCATAGATACAATACTTATCAATTGTACAAATAACTAAGAGCTAGAAGGAATGCATAACACGTCAGATGAGAGATTGGAGGATCTGAAAAGATCCTGACAGGATAGCATTATTGAGTTAAATCAAACATAATAAAACAATATAGAAACATGTAAAGGTCTCCACTTGGGTTGAAAAAATGGACTTCACTAGTAAAATATGAAGGGGTTATGGCTAGATGGTGGTTTATCTGAAAAAGATTTGGATATTTTATTGGTGTACTAACTCAATATGAGTTAATGGTCAGCTATCTCAGCCAAAAAGGTTAATGTAGTTTTTAGGTTAAATGGAAAGAAGTATGGTGTCCAGGGCTAGGGAAGTGATAGTTCCATCACACTCTGGCCTGGCCAGACTACATTTGGAATATTATGTCCAATTTTAAGCACTACAGTTTAAAAAAGATAGCGATAGGCTGAAGAGTATAGGGAAAGAGAGCAACCAAGTTGTAAAGGGTTTTGACATTGTGCTGTGTGAGAATCAGTTGAAAGAACTGGAGGTTCTTAACCTAGAAAAGAAATTATTTAGGTGTATGTGTGATAGCTGTTTTCATATATTGGAAGATTGTCATATGGAAGAGAGATAAGATTTGTTCTATTTGTTTCAGATGGAGGAACTAGAAGGGTAGGTGGAAGTTACAAAGAGGCAGAATCAGACTTGATGTAAGGCTTCCTAATAACTCTTATCTCAGAGTAGATTGGACTTTCTTGGAAGGCAATGCTTACCCTTCAGTAAAAGTCTTTAAATGAAGGTGAGATGACAATTTGTCTGGTATGTTGTAATTGTTCAGGAATGCGTTGGGTCAGGTGGCATCATTGCTCTCTTTTGCCTCAGAGTCAGTGCTTCTATGACCTGACACAATAATCAATTTAATCTGAATAGATTTAGTCCATCATTCTAACTTATCAACCTCTTTGGGTCCTCACTCTGGGGACTTGGATCCTGACTGTAATCCAATGTATTTAAATATCCCTCCCAATGTTGCATTATTTGAAAATTAAATAGAAATACCTTTTAATACAGATAACTGTGTCAATTATGAAAATATTAAGCAATATGAGACCAAAGATGTGTCTCTCCACTCCACAAATATATTCTTTTTTAGATTGATGACCATCCATTAATCATGACTCTTTGGACCAGTGTCTTGCCCAATGCATCAGAAATCTAGATACTTAAAAATTCTTGATTAATTCAGTGGGTCCTTCTTGACTGGAATGTTCTCCTTCTATATTTCCACCTGTTAAAATACTTCTCTTCCGCAATCTATTGTTCGATAAACCCAAAGACCCCAGTTTTTGGGATAAGAATGCACTATTTGACAAAAACTGCTGGGAAAACTGGAATACAGTATGGCAGAAACTGGGCATAGATCACTATCTAACACCATATACCAAAATCAGGTCTAAATGGGTGCATGATCTAGGTGTAAAGGATGATACTGTAAGCAATTTAGGAAAGCAAGGAATAGTTTACCTGACAGATCTGTGGAGAGGGGAAGATTTTAGGACCAAACAAGAATTAGAGAGCATTATAAAATGCAAAATGGATAATTTTGATTACATTAAATTGAAAAGCTTCTGCACAAACAAAGCCAATGTAACCAAGATCAAGAGGGAAGTGGGAAATTGGGAAAGAATTTTTACAACCTGTGTCTCTGATAAAGGACTCATTTCTAAAATTTATAGAGAATTGAGCCAAATCTATATGAATACAAGTCACTCCCCAATTGATAAATGGTCAAAGGATATGAACAGGCAGTTTTCAGAGAAAGAAATTAAAGATATCTATAAGCATATGAAGAAATGCTTTAAATCACTATTAATTAGAGAAATGCAAATCAAAACAACTCTGAGATACCACATCTCTCCAGTCAGATTGGCTAGGATGACAAAACAAGAAAGTGACAAATGCTGGAGAGGATGTGGACAAATTGGAACACTAATACATTGCTGGTGGAGTTGTGAACTTATCCAACCATTCTGGAGAGCAATCTGGAATTATGCCCAAAAGATTATAAATAATTTCATACCCTTTGACCCAGCCATACCACTCCTAGGGTTATATCCCAAAGAGATCATAGTAGTGGGAGGAAGAACCATATGTACAAAAATATTTTTAGCAGCCCTTTTTGTGGTTGCAAAAAATTGGAAACTAAAGGGGTGCCCATCAATTGGGGAATGGCTAAACAAGTTGTGGTATATGAATATAATGGAATATTATTGTGCTATAAGAAATGAGGAGGTGACGGATTTCATAATTACCTGGAGAGACTTATACAAACTGATGCTGAGCGAGAAGAGTAGAATCAGAAGAAATTTATATACAATCACAGACATACCATATCTGTGATGACCAACTATGACAGACTGGACTCTTTTCAGCAATGCAGTGATATAAGTTAATCCCGAATGACTCAAGAAAGTGAGAAATGTGCCATCCAGAGATATAACTAGAAAGAACTGAGCCTGAATCCTGATGGAAGCAAACTAAATGATCTTGTTGTTCTCATTGTTTGGTTGTACTTCTTCCTTACCATCTTTCATCCCACCTAGTACAATATGCCTTTGTAATTGGAATAATGTTTAATATGAATGCATTTGCAGACCCTATACTGTACTATATGATGTCATGAGGGAAGGGGGGAGGGAAGTAAAGGAAATTTGAAAATCAAGGAACTAAGGAATTGAATCTTGTCAACTGAAACTAAACTAATAAATTAATTTAAAAAAAAAATACTTCTCTTCCAGTTCAGGTGACCTCCATCCATCCACTCATTGCCTCCATAAAGCCATAGCTGATTTCCCTATATGAGTCATCTCTTCCCCCTATAGTCTTTTATATAGATCCCTTCTTAGCTCCTGTCACATTCTACTTTTCATTAAATTCATTTGTATATGTCTTAAATGCCCTAATAATAGACCTTAAGCTCCTTAAAGGTAGAGACTACATCACTTTTCATTTATCTATCCCCAGTACTTAGCACAGGACCTTAAACATATTAAGTCTACACAGTTTTAGGTGCTTAATTGAAGATAAACTATACAGTCATATGCTATATACAAGTCCTTATTGCTACCCTAAGACTATTAAACTTTCCTTATATAAATATTATGAAAGTATTTAAATAACTAAATAATGTAACACGTTAACAACATTAAACTGTTCTAATAATTATTTTTAAATACCAAAGTGAAATATGGTTTGTAACTATTACCTTGAAAACCATAACTCTACTTTTTCTTCAGTTGAGAGTATTGAAATTTCTAAACTTAGTATTTAGTTATTTTTCATTTGGCCACTTAATTTTTTTTTTTTTGCTTTTTGGAGGGCAATTGGGGTTAAGTAACTTGCCCAAGGTCACACGGCTAGGTTTTTGTTTGTGTGTGCATTAAGTGTCTGAGGTCGGATCCGAACTCAGGTCCTTCTGACTCCAGGGCCGACGCTCTACTCACTGCGCCACCTAGCCGCCCCTTGGCCACTTAATTAATACATTATTTTTCTTTAGTGAAGTTGGAAGTTGAAAGGGAGAAGGGAGAGAATCCTAGTTGCTATCTGCTAATAAAGTTCACATCTCATTAGGTTCCTATTTTTCAGCTGCTGATAGCATCTGAATCTTGTTGATTTTCTTGGGGAAAATTTTGTTTTGTGTGATTTAAAGACACATTTCACATTTAATATTTCCCTCTGGCAACCTCAGTTAGCCTATACCTGTTATTATCAAAGGAAGGAGACATGGAGTATTATATAGGCAAGAAGGATTTAGTTTGTTCTTCCAAAAAGGTTAGTAGGTTCCTTACCACCTTTTTCTTGGAAAGATTTTTCTTACCCACCTTTGTTATATTCTATTTAACCAGAGAAAGTTTATACATCAGTAAGACAGGATTTTTGTATTTTTAATTTTTCTGACATGTCAACTTGAAACATAAGGTTGAGTGTTCTGAAGAGATGATATATTTTACAAAGGTTTCAGCAGATGAAAACAATAGTCTGTGATGACACATGTAGAGATTTCCAGGTTTGTTATAGTAAAAGAAAAAGTACAAATCTGAAACTTTTCCACTTTTGTAGAAAATGAAAAGAAATTTTGTCCAGTTCTTTCTGTCTACTTGTTGGCTAAACATAGTTCTAAAAAAAGACAAGGGATCTGACTTCAAGTGGGTAGGCCCATAATAGAAAATTGAGTGGAGGATGGTGTTGATTTTTTTTTACATTCCCCTGCTCCCAAATTACTTTTATTTGTCTATATTTAGTTGTGATGTTTATGTGATTAGATGCGGTAAAATGAGACTATAATCATGGTATGCAAATTAAGAGAAATTTAAACAGCTTGGCATTTTTTGCCCTATTCTTGGGACTTTTTGAGAAATAATCACAAGGGGTATTGCCAACTTAGTGCATTGTAAATCAAAACATATTAGAAAGACAAGTGAGATGGACAGTTTCCCTTATTTTTACAAGTTTTTATGTTTGGTGCAGAAGAAAGCTTCATTTCTAAAGAAATACTTTCAATGGTCACCTTTAAATTGATGCTCAAAAAATGTTTGAGACTTTCAGTTTCAACAAATAAATCTGTTCCTTTATTCACAGCTGCAAACGTTTTTTGAGACATTCCTTGGGGTCAGTTCTCCTCTTCAGGCCTTTGATAATATGAAGGAAGCTATAAGCAAACTTCTGCTGGCAGCCGAAGCATTCAGTGAAACATCTACTTTGGGACCAAAGACCATCAAAAGGTAAATAAAGGAACAAAATCAGGGCCTTCATTAGGATGAACTTTTTCATCAAGGTGCACTGTTTAGAGGAGCAGACCGAGGAGCAGACCTGGGATCTCTGCTTCCCTGGCTGCTCAGTTCTCTCTTCCAGGGAATGCTTCCTGTTTTGTCCACTCTAACCCTACAGAGGTTGCCATGGCACTAGCCTCACCCCAGGATATTTTCCTCTCTTCATTAACACATCAAATTATTTTACCTCTTCCCTTACTCCACCCTATTCATTGCCCCAGGTGCAGAAATTACTAGTAAAAGCTTTGAACAAAACAAAACAAAAAGCACCCCAGAATTGACTTTTATAGAAAATTCATGACAATAGAATTATACAGCATATCCATGTAGCTAGGTAGCATGGTAGATAGAATGCTGGACCTGGTGTCAGGAAGACCCAAGTTCAAATCCAGCCTTAGACACCTACTAGCTGTGTGATCCTGGGTGAATCATGTAACCACTGCCTGCTTAAATAAGAATAACAACACCTACCTCCCATGGTTGTTGTGAGAATCAAATAAGAAAATATTTGTAAAGCACTTTGCATAGTGCCTGGCATATAGTAGGTACTTCATAAATGCTTCTTTCCTTCCATCATTAAAAAGTCTGTGCTTCTTTGAAAGATATTTATGATAGGACAAGGAGCAATAGGTAGAAGTTTTGGAAAGGCAAATTTGGCTTAATTAAAAAAAAAAAAAACTTCCTAACAACCCCAGAGTGAAATGGGCTGTTTCAGGAGATAGTTGGCTCACTAAAGGTATGTGTTATAGTGGAGATAATTTGAGAGTATGGGTCCTATTAGATGTCCACTCAGGTTCCTTTCAAACTCTGAAATTCTATGATGCTGCAACAGCCTATAGTATATTTATACTCACATTTATATTTACTTATTATATTTCTTAGGGCAAGACAGGGGGCATGGGAAATAGGAGTTTCGGGCCTCCAGCCTCTAGCAAGTTCACTCTTGATCCAGGCAGACAGGAAGACAGGATAGGAGACAAAATAAAGGGTTAAATTAGCTTACTTTATTCTAGTCTTCTCAAAGGATTGCTGATAATGAGAGCACAACTCCCACAGCATCCCCTAATTACTACAACTCTTACACGTCCCCTAAGTATCAATGGGGATCAGTTGGGACTAACAAACATTAAAAAATTCCCCCAAACCTTGATGGGGGCCTATCAAGGCACGTACAGAATTTCAGTTTGTGTATTCCCCCCTAAACCTCAGTGGGGGCCAGTTGAAGCAAGCAGACATACACATTGCCCTTGTGCATTCCTATTCCCCACTTAGTAAACAATGCCTACTTAATTTATAGGGTAACAGACAAAGAAGGAAATTTACATGCAATAGTCTCACAAGTTTATATTATTATATCTCACTGCACAGTCACAGTGGATATTTACAATTTTAAGTACTACACAAGCATGGTGGAGATGTTTACAAGCCATGAGCCTGGGAACTAGATGATTGTTAAGGCTGTGGATCCTGAGAACTAGTATCTATGATCCTGGGAACTATTATTTAAAAAAGAATAACAAAATCCACCTTACTTACACTAAAAGCTACCTTATATACACATAATAAATTTACATTTATCTTACATAGTTTATTTCATCAAATATCTTAGAGTACATTCAACAATGATAAAAATAATTGAATAAGTAAAGTTATAGGGTTTTTGCTTCAGTTTTGTCCTCTTTAAGCTAACCACCCCATAATTTGCATATATATTGAGCTTTTATTATTATAAAGAAAATCGTATCAATTTGGATGTATCTATTTAAGCAAAATAGTTCATTTAAAACATGTGTTTACAAAATCCAATATCGTTAATTCCTTTGGGTCCAAGTATGATATATTTTGAATTCCAAACAAAATTGCTTCTATCTCTCTTGGGAAGATTTGAAATGAAAAATAATGAAAGGAACATTCAGCTTAGGTCAATATTTTTTGTTACTATTAAAGAAATCTCTCTATCTATTTGGTAGGATATGGTATAGTAAAAGTTTTCTATTTACCAGAGAAGGAAATTGAACACATTTCTACCTTCTCTTCAGTCAGTTTTACAATATGGTTTCCAATATTGGATCTTTGGAATGCTATGAAATTTTAGATCAATTCAATGTGATGGTCAAAAAAATTTTTCAAATCTAAATTAAACTTTATTATTCTATATCATTGAATCCATTACTTCCCCTTTTCTATTGATTGATTGATTGATTGATTGATTGCTTTTTTTTTTTTTGGAAGAGGGAGGGCAGGGCAATTGGGGTTAAATGACTTGCCCAAGGTCACATGGCTAGTAAGTATTAAGTATCTGAGGCCACATTTGAACTCAGGTCCTCCTGACTCCAGGGCCTGTGCTCTATTCACTGTACAACCTAGCCACCCCTCTTTACTAACTTATTAAGAAATAATTATACTCAGCTATAATTTTTAATAGAATGATATCAAAAAGATTAAATATGGTGAACAAGGAAAGTTTTCATGCCATCTACATTTTTATTTCAGGTGCAGATTATGTTTTCAACTTTTAACATTTGATATTGATTATAGCAGCTCTTTGAACCCATTAGTTCTTCAGGTAAGTATGTTAAAAGCAGAATATTTTGTTTCATGTCAAATGATTTTGTATTCTCTAAGATTTTGTATGTGTGTCTAGTTTGAATTTATGGCAAATGGTGTATAGTTAATATCTAGCATAAAAATCATTAATGATTTAGTCCTTTTGTAGCATAGGCATAGTGATTCATGTATTTATTTTTTTGATGAACACTTATTAAGTGACTACTTTGTATAAGGCACTGAGATTATCTTACTTGTATGCAGAAAACCTAATTCTATTGGAGTGGGAATCAGATAAATGACATATACACAGAGAAGTATAATATTTACAGTGACAAATCATAGATTCAGAGCTGAAAGTTGATCTTAGAGTTCAGCATGTCCAACTGCTTTATTTTATAGAAGAGGAAACTGGGGCCTCAAAATGTGAAGTGACTTGCTCAAGATCACATAGCTATTAAATATTGAAGGTACAATTTAGACCAGTGTTTTCCTGACTCCAAAGGCAGAAATCTATTAACAATTCTATGTAGCCTCTAAAGAATGCTGATACTGAATAGCTAAATACTAAGAAGGAAAACTCAGGCTGGCAGGAGGGGAACTAGGGGAGAACTGTGCCCCAGAATCCATAGGACAATAGGTTATCTGGAAGTAAGAAAAGTCAAGAAAGATGACAACTAAGAAAAGGCTTTTGGTTTTAGCAGTTAAGAAGTTTTCAGTGCCATTTTAGATAATAGTTTCTCCTCAGAAAATGTTCTCTAAGATCAATTTCAATTAGCCTAGAGAAATGACTTTTTTTCTTAACTATTCCTTAACTGCTTTTTATAAAAATGGATTTTTGGGGGCGGCTAGGTGGCGCAGTGAGTAGAGCGCCGGCCCTGGAGTCAGAAGGACCTGAGTTTGGATCCGGCCTCAGACACTTAACCCACACAAACAAAAACCTAGCCATGTGACCTTAGGCAAGTTACTTAACCCCAGTTGCCCTAAAGGGGTGGCTAGGTGGCGCAGTGAGTAAAAGCGCTGGCCTTGGAGTTGGGATGACCCGAGATCAAATCTGGCCTCAGAAAATGAGCACCCACACATAAATAATGACTAGCCGTGTAACCTTGAGCAAGTTACTTAACCCCAATTGCTTTTTTAAAAAAAAAATGGATTTTTGTAAGGTAGACTCTGAATTAATGGAGAACAGTAGCACTCTTACTCAAAAATAGCAGATAATCCAGTGCATTTGTTTGAGTGAGGGTTAATATTCCCACAGCTGCTTCAATCTTCTTAAAGTGAAACTTAGGCTTCAGTTGGCCTATATATATATTTTAAAGAGTTAAGTATTTTTTCTGAAAACTTAATACTGAATGTAAGTATAAACATCCAAGCTTATTAAGTAACTATTTACATTTCAATTAATTAATTTTGGCCTATACAATTTAATTGAATAGCTCTGAGGTTTTTAAAATTTTAATTTTCATAGTAAGAAACACATGTGAATTATACTTTGATGCCAATATTATCTATTCTAATAATAGTCTCTTTCTCTTCCACCTAATAGTCGATCTTTTTCTTTTCTCATGCCATCCTAAAACAGCTCTCAGGAATTATTTTTAGAAATAGGAAATTAGGACAGTTCACTGGCTTTTTCTGAGTGGAGCCATGTTTTTTAAGGGAGGAGGGATGGGGAGGAATAAAACACATGTTGACCCAAATATTCAAAACAGGCAGCTTGAACAACCCAACTGATCAAAATATTTTTAAATTTTCCCTTCAATTTTATGACACTCAAGATTTTTTCTTTAGAATCTTATATAATTAAACCATTTCTGTTTCCTGTAACTAATACATTTAGTTCACTAAGCTGCATGAAATCATTAACATCATAATGCTAAAGTTTTCTAAAGCAACTTCTTTATATGGTTAATACAATAATTATTTTACATATATAAATAGTTTCTTCTATTCTTAACTATGCTGTTCAAACATGGTGCCAATTGGTATATGAGAGGATAAAGCATCACACTACCAAAGAAGTTACTCTAAGTAGTTAACCTATAAGTAGTTATGGTACATTCATTAATTTTTGTCACAAATGAAAGAATTACGTATTTTAAAAACTTGGTACTAATCTGTATGAGATTGCTGTCCTCCAAATAGACCACTAGAGGTCAGTTCTGATCTTTGATTGTAATAGAGAATGACTCATGTTTTGGGAAAAATAATTCTAGTGCACTAAAACAAATTAATGTAAGTATATTTGCCACATACATTTTTTCTTTTTCAAAGGTACATGAGCATTTGGATTTTCAAGTCGATGACAATATTGATTTGGAGGACCAAAATACAAAAGAATTCCTTTTAAGAGACACTTTCAATTTTCTCTTTGCCAATGAGTCTTCACTTTCCATTTTTTCTGAAGCACTTCAAAGAATTTACAGATCAGATATGATTAAGGTAAGATTTTATTTGTGTATTTAATATTTCCTCATTTGTACTCAGTCTTTAGTATATGTAGTCTTAAAAAGCAATATGAATGTTAGCTATTAATCATAATAACACTAATTTATTTTAATTCTTGCTCTAATACTAGCTGGGTTCTTTAAGACCCTCAATTTTGTCTGTAAAATGACAGTGATAATAACATACTACTACACAATAGATATTCCTGTTTTTTGCTCCTTTTCTCCAAATTCTGACTGAGACAGCCCTTCCCTTACCAAAGCCAAACACTTCACATGTCCATTTCATCCAAACCCCTTTGGTCCTCTCCAGCAGATGGTAGCCTGAATTATTGCATCTCTACATCTCATCTTCAACCCCTCCATATGTAATAGTTCCTTTCTTACTGCTTTAAAAAATTCCAATGTCTCTCTCATCCTAAAAATAAAAACAAACAACCATTACAAACAAACAAAAAACTGGGGGAGGAGGGCAAAGTCAAGATGGTGGAGTGGTTGGAAGCAATGCATCTGAAAACTCCTCCAAATAGACCTAGAAAATACACCAGACCAAATATTGATAAAGAAATCCAGGAAACAGTCACAGTGAATCCTTTGCCCCACCCCACTTCCCTGAATATATATAGAGAGATTTGCTGACACTGGGACTTTGGCAGGCCAGGAACATACCTTGCTAATGCAGAACACTCCAATGGCCAGGAAGACACTATGTACCAGGACAAGAGGGGGTCCTAGATCCATGTGGGACATTTTCAAACCCATACTAGAATGCAACAGGGACAGATGCCAACTAGAACTAGATGCCCACTACCTAGTTCTGATTCACAGATCAAGGGTGGACTCAGAAGGGGAACCACTCACAGGGACGACATTCCTGGGCAGGGTAAAAAGACAGGAGAATGTTCAGAAGCAAGCAATAGCATTTTGGTTCAGACCCTAGGAGCAGAAGGAGATCTCATTTCTGGCATCTAGCCTAGCCTACAGAGGAATTACCAGGGCAGGAATCCTAGACCAAAGGAAATCTATAGTTCTGTCACTCAGAAACAGTAAAACTTTCTAGATGGCTGATAGGGGCTGACTCCAACAGTATTCTGTTCTATCTCTGACCAAAACACAAGTCAGTAAAGGATATAAATAGGCAGTTTTCAGAAGAAGAAATCAAAGCTATCTATAGTCATATGGAAAAATGCTCTAAATCACTATTGATTAGAAATATGCAAATTAAAACAAACAAATTAAAACAAAGGAGATACCTCCTTACACCCATCAGAAATGAAAAATGCTGGAAGGGATGGGGGAAAATAGATACAATAATACTCTGTTGGTTCAGTTGTGAGCTGGTACAACCATTCTGCAGAGCAATTTGGAACTATGCCCAAAGGGTTATAAAACGGTGGATACTCTTTGACCTAGCAATACCACTACTAAGTGTGTATTCCAAAGATAAGGCCTGGGAGTAGTTCTGTTTTGGCTTAATAGAAGAATAGAGAGGGAATAGAAATACATGCAGCAGGGAGGAGGAAGGAAAGTTAGGAAAAAATTATTTCACATATTTAGGGTACCCAAATAGTTATCTACACCTACAAGGAAGAGAGGGTAGGGCGAGCAGCTGGCACTTCAACCTCACCTTCATCTGAACTGGTTAAAGGAAAGAAAACATACCCATACCAATGCATAAATTTGGTTACAGGAATACGTTTCAGCTGACAAGGAAATAGGAGGGGAAAAGGGAGAAGTGGGGAGAGGCAAATTAGAGGGATGATAGATTAAGAGAAACTTTAATTTTAAGCAAAATCAACTAAGAATGTACAAAAAATATTTATAGTTCTTTCAAGGTCAAAGAATGGGAATCTGAAGCAGTGCCCATAAAATGTGGAATGGATGAACAAGTTATAGTCTATAAGTGTGATGAAATACTATAGTGCTGTAAGAAATGATGAAGGCAATGGTTTCAGAAAAGCCTGGGAAGACTTGTATGATATGCTGAATGAAGGAAACAGAATTAGGAGAACGATTTATACAATGATAGCAATATGGTTAAAAAACAAACAACTTTTGAAAGAATTAGGAACTCTTTTCAGCATAATGAACAATTCCAGAGGACTAATGATGAAACATGTTACTTACTTCCTGATAAAGAAGTGAAGGAATTAAACTACAGATTAAGACAAATATATCTATATCTAGTTAGCAAAAGGCTATCTGACAAATGTGTAAATGTGTTTTGATTAACTATATGTGTTTATAACAGGGTTTGATTTTCTCTAGTTCTCAAGGTGGGGATGGAATGGGAGGGTGAAAAGGAAGATTTTTGCTTTTTGTAAAGAAAATATAATTTAGGGGCGGCTAGGTGGTGCAGTGAGTAAGAGCGCTGGCCCCGGAGTTGGGATGACCAGGGATTGGTCCCAGCCTCAGAAAATGAGCACCCACACATAAGTAATGACTGGCCATGCAACCTTGAGCAAGTTACTTAACCCCAATTGCTTAAAAAAAAAAAAGAAAATATAATTTAAAAACAAAAAAAAAACAAAACCTTCCCAAATCCTACTATCCCCCTCAAGCTATCATTCTTTTTTTTTTCTTAGCCAAACTCCTTGAAAAGTTGCCTATACTTACCACCTCTACTCATTCACTCTTTAACCCTTTCCAATCTGGATTCCAGCTTTATCATTAAACTAAAAGTACTCTCCAAATTGCCAAATTGCTTCTTAATTGCCAAATCTGATGGTCTTCTCTAAGTCTACATACTTTTAGACCTATTTGATATATTTGATGCTGTTGACTTGCTTTTCCTCCTAGGAAGTCTCTGCTCTCTGGAATTTCATTATAGTACTCTCTCTTAGTTCTCCTCTCACCTGTCTAGCTTCTCCTCAATCTCCTTTGCTTTCCCAATAGCCACATCAAGCACCCTAACCATGGATGTTCCCCAAGATTCTATCTGTTTTCCTCCCTTTCAGGGGAGTTGTTGTTTAACTACCATCTCTATGCAAATGATGCATACATGTATATGTACACATGTGTAGATATATATGTATGTATGGCTATATACATATATGTACCCCCCCTATATAATTTCTAGTCCTAATCTCTCTTCCGAGATTCACTACAGAATCACCAGTTGTCTGGACCTCCTGGAGACATCTAAAACTAAACATGTTCAAAACTCAATTCACTTTCTTGTCCCCAAAACCTTCTCTTCTTCCAAATATTCCCTATTTCTATCTCATTTTTTTCTTTCTACGTCAAAGACTAATACTGTCACGTATTGAAGACTGAAAGGGATCTTTGAGTAGAGGTCATCTAATTCCACCCTCTCATTTTACAGATGAGGAAACTGAGGCCAAAAAGCTAAGTGACTTAAGGTAACATAGGCAGGAAATAGAGAATTGTACTAGATGGTCTTGAGGTTATTTCCAGCACTATTATTATTCTACTTACTGATAGAAATGTCCAAAGTATTAGCAAGATAAACAGTATTAGTTGTTGTAAAAATTATTAATCAGTATCAAAATAATTATTTATAATGCTATAATTGAGGCAGATATTATAATGGGAATTGGGGAGAAGCATTGGTCCTAGAATCAGAAGAAACCAGAGTTTGAATCTTGCCTCTGACTGATTTTTGCTAACTGTATGATGATGGACAAATGATATACCTTCTTGATACTCCTCAATTTCTCATCTATAAGATGGATATAATAATACTTATACTATCGACTTCACAAGGTTCTTATGAAGGAAGGGCTTTGTAAACTTTAAAGTAACATATAAATGTGAGTAATTTACAAATTCAGAATAAACAGAGGATAAATGAAGAGGTTTAAATCCTTTTTTAAAAAAATTCATCCATATTTCTTTAGATACTGAACAGGGTAAAAATTTAAATGTTCCTGTCCACAGTGCCATATCATACTAGGGTGCTACTTAATAAATTTAATAGTGGTTCCACTTAGAAATGTCTCTCTAAATCCCACAGTAGAAAAGCTGTTAGCTTCTAGAAGGCATAACATGAATATGGAAAGGATAAATAGTGAAGGTTTCTAATGGGACTGAGTGCTTATGGGAGAAGGGCTACAGTTTCATGTAGTCTTTTTGGACTCGGTGTTGTTTCCTTTTTTATTTTCCCAAACCTGCTGTCATTAAAGCTTGGAACCACAAAATCCCAAAGTAGTGGTTATCTTGGTACTTTCTGTTCCCAAGAAAGTATAAAAACAATGAGTGAGGAAAAAAAGTTGTTGATAGAGAATGTCTACTTATTTTGGACCTCAAATTGGTAATGTCATAAATTCCCCCTTTGTTTTTCGCAAATAACATATTATAATGGGTGGGGGAGGGACTGAGAATATCTTCTTACATATAAAACCTACCCTTTAAGGTCTCCTTGACAACCAAGAAAATTGAAATATTTTACCTGGGTTCACCTTGTTAGAGGGTGTTCAAATTTGAAAGTATTTCCTTGTGCCTCTTGCTACTTACATAACTTACTAAGCCTTGAGAATCTCATCTTTTATCTAAATTAGTTCAAAAGAATCTCCAAAAGAAGCCTCTTAAGTGCTTTGTATGTGGTAGGAACTTGATAAATCATTGATCTAGGTTTGAGGTAGCTTAGTGGTGTAGCAGATAGAGTGTGGGACCTGGAATAAGGAAAACTCCTCTTCCTAAATTCAAATCCAGCCTCAGATACTAGCCATGTGACTCCAGGAAAGTCACTTGTTCCTGTTTGCCTCAGTTTTCTCATCTGTAAAATGAGCTGGAGAAGGAAATGGTAAACCACTCAAGTATCTTTGCCAAGGAAACCCCAAACAGGGTCAAGAAGAGTCAGACACAACTGGACAACAACAACACTTTAGAGGTCATGTAGTCTAAGCTCCTCATTTTACAAATAAGCAGACAAGAGCCCAGGAAAGTGAGAAGACCTTCCAGGAAGCAGTTATATGCAAGGTGTTGTATTAGACACTTTAAGTTTTGCAAAGCACTTTCCTTACGATAACCATTTGGGTCAGGTAATATGTATGTGTTATGATAACCATTTTGCAAATAAGAAATTGAGGGTCTCTGAGAAGTTTAATAACTTGTCCAACATTTCACATCTAATGTCTAAGGCAATATTGAAAACTAGGTCTCTGCTGATTGACTCTGAGTTCAATGTTTTTTCCTCTACTTAATCTGTCTCCCTTATAACATTATAAATTATCCTTATATATTCATTCAATAATTTCCCTCCAGATCTACAGAGGCTTCTAGATGTCTGTAGAATATAGCATGAGAGAGGAGTAGTGTTAGAAGTAACCTTACAATGGTTTAGTGCAACTCTCTAATTATGCTCAAGGAATCTATGGCCCTGGGAGATTTATAGTATCATACCATGACAGATTGAAGATCAGAAGGATTCTTAAATGAGAGGTCACCTAATCATCCTCCCTCATTTAACAGAAAATGAAACTGAGGCCAGAGGCATTTTGTGTTTTAGTATATTTTTATTTCATTAACTATTTCCCAATTAGCATGTAAAAATTATAACAAATAAAGAGGCCTATTAAGAAGTTATTGCCATTCTCCAGGCAAAAGGTGATAAGGCATGAACTAGGTTAGTATATAGAATGAGTAGAGATAAGGATATGAATGTAAAGGATCTTGTGGAAATAGAACTGAAAAAAAAATTGGTGACCAAGAGGACATGAAGGAGGGGAACTGGAAAGGAGATAGGGCAGAGGTAGGAGGCAAGGATGACTTCAAAGTTGTGAACCTGGGTGACTAGCAGAATAGTCATGCTCTCAAAATATTTAGGTATATTCAAAAAGGGAACATAATGTAAATATCAGAGATAATATTCAAACCCATATCTTTAGACACCAAATCTATGTCTTTCCATTATATTAGGCTTGTTCACTTATTGATTGGCTTGATAGAGAGACAGATATGGAGTGGATAGCTTCTGAACTAATCATTTTAATTTGTTGGAATGTTTAAATAATTTTGTCTGCATTTTCAATGCAGGGTGAAGGATATCAAGCTGAATTAAATCCATGCCTCTCTTTAGAAGAGATAAATTCAATTATGACATTCATAAAGGAACTCAAGAGTCTGGGACAATTTCAACTGGTAAAAGAAAAATAATGCCACTCAAATTATTGTTTATTGCTTTTATATTGGAATTATATTGCAAGGTATATAATAGAATAACTTTATATATACATATGTAAGTATGTATGTATATTTTGAATATATAAATGTGTGTATAATCTTGTATTTAGGCCAGATGCAGGTGTTTCTTTGAAAATATTGAAACCTTAAAAACTCAAATTTTCTTTCTCAAAGAACAAAATGGGTAGGATACTTAAATTTTTTGTTTCATAATTTTATAAAACAATACTTGACATATCAAAGGTAGGAAAATATACAGTTAATATAACTGACAGATTTTAAATTTCTCTTCTCATGAGAACGATGTCAAAGAATTTTTAAGTTTTGCACTAATATTTCAGGTAATTACTGCTTTTCCAAAATGTAGACACATTTTGCCTATTTCCTTCTTTTTTTGTGAAAGATTGGAAATGTCAAACTAATCTAGAGAAGTCTTTAGAAAGTTGACAAATGTCAATTTGTCTAACTCCACATTAAAACTGGGTAGAAGGAAAAGGTGAATGGTTAAAGTTCGCAAAATGTCTAAATTGATTCCAGTACAAGGATGACATTTTTTCTTAACTTCTGATAATTGTCAGAACCATATCAGAAGGAAATTTGTTGTGTCCATAGTGCATTCTCAATACCTATTTTTCTGTTTCATACTACTTTTTATAATTGACTAAATTAATGTTTGAATTTTCTAATGACTCTGTTGATGCAAACTCTTTTTAAAGCTCTTATCCCAAATTCAATCATTTAAATGAAGTAAATCATTGATATAATTATTATTAATTTAATGTGTGAAATTTTAAGTAAATTACTTTCTGATAAATGATGGATTAAAACACATTTTATGGTAATATAGTAAAGATTAAGGTTAATATCTTTCACTTGATGAATGTTGAGACATGAAAACATCACTAATTTGCTAGCTAATTTTATTAATAAAGATGTTTTGCAATTTGCCTTGGGTTAGAGAAGCTTCTCTGATGAATTCAAAGGAAAAACACTTCCTCAAAGATGATTCCATCATAAATATCAATTTTGTATAAACTCCAAATTCATCATTATCCAGTAGCAAATTAATGCCCAGATTTAATAGTATTTTTTTTGGGGGGGACATAATACAAAGAAAGTAAAACAGACTTTGTTCCACTTTTCTTGGAGTTTATGATATGAGATAAAGCATCATGAATGTAAGAAACATCTTCCAAGATTCTGGCATGAAACTTAGAGAGCTGTGTGCTGGGGAAAAGAGCAACAGTATCAACTCCTTAACTGTAAGGATGGGGAGAGAACAGTTACAACTTCCTTTGTTCTATTGGCATTACTTATTCTATCCTAAATAAATTCCAACCATAAGGGATTTCTCTTCATCCTCCCATTTGCCTGATCATGTACTCATGTGTTCAACTGAATAGTATTTTCAGTTCCATAGAGAACATCATATCACCATTCAAAAGTGGATTTTGTTGACCATTACTCTTAAAATATTTTCTTTTTAAAATACTGGATTATGTAGCATTCCACAAAAGCATTACATTTTTATTTTGTAATTTTTCTACAAGTTATTCTGATATTCTTTACTAACAGATTTATATTTGTTCTATTTTCTTCTCAGCTTTTCCCATCAACTGCTCCTGGAATTCAAGCTTTTATGCATAAATTTTATTATGTGGCAAATCCTATGGGGAAAAGTGGTTCAGTTCTGACCCAGCACTGGTCTCTCTTAAATCTATTCACAAAACTACAGCTCACAAATAAAAAGACTCAGCTCTATTCTCCAGAATGGTAATATGTTTACACATTTGTCAAGAAGTTTTCATTTTTGGAAAGAGATATATTGTTAGGTTAGATGTATATTAAGGATATGTAATCAGAAAGTCTTCAGACTAGAACGGTTTGCTTTTAAATGGCCCTCACCCACAGTGGCAGAGGGTAGGGGGAAAAGGAAGGAGAAGAAATTAGGAGGTTGTCCAAAAATGATGCTCTGAAAATAACTCACTCCAAAATAGGCAAACCATAAGGACACCAGCGAGTTTCAAAAAGTGAGATGAAAATATGATGACAAGTTGCAAATCATTCCTATGTAAGAGCCAATAAGCCCTGATTCCCCTATAAGGCAATGTTTAGAATGAATTTTTTTCAATGTGGTGTCATTCTGATATACATTGGAGGTTGGGGAACATCAGAGAGGCAATGAAAAAATAAGACATGTCAAAATTTTCATGAGCTATCAGCTACGTATCAGACTGGGAGAATAATTGGATTTATTTAGTTGGTTTGTGAACACAGGATGACAGAAAGAAACATATTTGTGCTCTAATATTCTGTGATCTATACTTTCTCCAATTTCTCTACTGGCGTAGGATAGCTTAGCACAACCAAAGCTATTGGGAGTAAGGAAAACATGGGTCCAAATCCTATTTCTGACAATACTAGGTAACCCTTAGTGCCTGGAACATAGAAGGCACTTAATAAATGTTTATTGAATTGAATGTGACCATAGGCAAGCCACTTAACTTTGCATATATAAATGCAAGCTATTATTATTATGGAGAAAACATTAGGGGATTTTTTTATCCCTCTGCTTTCAAATCAGGATCACACCTCAACCCTCTCAAAGAAATGAAAATCTGTCCTTCCAAGAAAGGAATTTCTGAAAAGATAGTACCTCGATGGGGTCCTTCAGGTCTCCTTTTCCTCTAATTATCCTCAATATCAGGAAATATTTATTTGTTTAAATCTAACCTGCGGTGGTCCACCTGTTTCAGTAGAGATGGAGAATGAATGGCCAGACTTTCCTATAATAATTTAAGTCTTTACATGGTTATTAAAACTTCCTTTGAGAATATTTTAGAAGTCATTTTAAACTATCATGATTTTAAGAAACAAATGATTTTCTTCCTTCAAATTAGCAGACCTGGTCAAAGGTAGGTTTGGAAACTAAGTTTTAAAGTTTTCCTCGGTGTTGTCATATATTCAACTTGGCTGACATCCACGTAAGCAGTAATCATGCCATATAATGGCTAATAATAAAGAATATTTATTATAGCACTTCAAGATTTGTGAAGTGCTTTACACATAGTGTCTCATCTGATGTTTGCCAAAAACTCTTTGAAGTCCTATCTTTATCCCTGTTTTACAGAGAAAGAACCTGAAAGAGGGTGAGTTGTATAGGGTCAGACAATTATCTGATTTAGGATTTGAACTTAGGTCCTCCCTACTCCAAGCCCAATGCTCTATACACTGTGGCTTTTTAAAGTATTTTATTTCATAACTTATATTAAGGTTCATTGAGGTCTCCTTTTGGTGAGTTTTCTCAACAGTCAGCTTTCCCAAGTTCTCAAGTTTCAGTAAGCTATGATATAAGGATTAAACTATTCCTAGGAGGGAGTTAATAATAACCAGGGCTCAATTCTTCCTTCTAAACTATTCAATGACAATTTTAATTTCAAAGAGAGTATTAATTCTTTTTCTTTTGTAGGAAACACAAGAACAGTTTGAGAGATTCACCTTTGGAACAAGCAAATCATAGGTAAGTGTGTCTTTTACCAAATAATACATATTTAAGTATCTCAGCCTTGATCAAGTTGATACCTTGAAAGCATCATGGAGGGATTCTTAGATAGCATTATTTTAACACTGGAATTCATCAATATCCACAACTTGGTGATTTTTACCAGTTGGAATTCTGCCCCAGAAAAGGTAAAAAAAATCCACCCCCCAGAAAGGTTGAGCATTTTATAAAATTACCCTACCTACATTCTACAATCACTTCACTCTTCAGAAGCTAAAGATTTAACTGCTTGTATCAACATGATAGGAATAGGGAGGAGGAGATCTCATTTGACAAGAAACAGATGCTAATTAAGGGCTAAGCACAGAAGTTAGCAGCTTTAAATTAATAGAGGTTAGCCTCTAAATAGACCAAACATAAATCTTGAAACTAGTACTTTTGAGTTCTAAGCTTTAGGAATGAACAGATTGTTCTTTAGTCCTTTTAGTCATGCCCAACATTTCATGACCTCTTTTGGGGTTTTCTTGGCAAAGATACTGCAGTGGTTTGCCACTTCCTTCTCCAGATCATTTTACAGATGAGGAAACTGAGGCAACAAGGTTAAGTGACTTGCCCAGGGTCACACAACAAGTAAGTGTTTGAGGTCAGATTTGAACTCAAGTCTTCCTGACTGCAGGCCCAACACTCTATCCACTGCACTACCTAGCTGCCTATAAAATACTCATAAAAGGGGTAAACCAGAGTAGTAGTACATGTAGTAGAATAGATACCAATCCTCACATCCAAAGGACCTGTGTTCAACTCCAAAATCTCTTTCTTATTATATTTGTGATCTTGTACAATTCATTTAAATTCTCTAGGCCTCAGTTTTACTACTATAACTGCAGGGGCTGGATTTCTGGAATCATCCTCCAACTTTCATTTTCTGATCCTATGTGACACATAAATTTTAAATTTATAGGGATAATTATTTGTTTTTACAAAGACTTGACTAACACATTTAAAAAGAAACCCTCTGCCCCCACATAATACATTAAAATGTGATTTCATTGATAAAAATCCAGTTTACACTCAATTTTTCAGGAGTCTATTTTCCATGAGTGTACCTGTAGTATTTTCTCAGTATAGATTCAGATAAAATGTGAGTTAATTTTGACCTGGAAATAGGTAGCCACTTCTTGTCATAATTACCTCAGTATGCTATATTGGACCTTTATAATAATCACAGGATTTACATATGAGTCATCATCAAGCTTTTTAGACTCATTTGTACAATCATCAGTAGGTAGTGAAATATCTTCACACCAGGTATTCCATTATAAGTGAACATAATTTCTCTGCAAATTATGCAGTTACTTTGCAGAATAAAACATTAAGACACAGTATAGTGGAAAGAGCAAAGACTTATGTGAGAAGACTTGGATTTGAATTCTGGCCCTACCACTTGCTTTCTGTGTGACATCCTATAAAATGGGGGGGTCAGACACAGTCACATCCAAGGTTGTTTCCAGCTATAAAGCTGTAATCTCCCAGTCCAGTAGTGCTTTTTCTTAGTGTGTGCTCTTGGGTCTAAAGAGAAACCATCCTTCTTTTGCTTTTCTTCTGAACTTTCTGCTTAGTTAGATGTAGCATATTCTGGGGCCACTGCAAGAAGAGTTTTCTTCAGCCACCTTAATAGCCATCCAGAAGAGCATACTATTGAAAATAGACTTGGTTGGGCAGGTAGGTGGCGCAGTGAATAGAGCACTGGTCCTGGAGTCAGGAGGACCTGAGTTCAAATCTGGCCTCACACACTTAACACTTGCTAGCCATATGACCTTGGGCAAGTCACTTAACCCCAATTGCCCCTCCCCCCCCAAAAAAAGAAAATAGACTTGGTTGACTGGTTGGATTTTGGACTCTGGCAGAAATTAGTTATAATTAATATGCTTATTTTTCTCTTTATCTAATTTCATTTTTAAAATGGTGTGGTCCCTAAGAAAACTTTCTGTTAGCCTTTTGGTTAGAGTTATTAAAAAGGACAAGAGCTTCTCTCAAAGAACCTGTTTTGCATCTTTATACTCCCTTTATAAGATGGATGGAATAAACTTTCTGCTACTAACGGTAGGGATTGATATTGGACAGGTCTTTCATGGAATTAGGCTGCTAAAATCAGCAGACCCAGGTTAGTTTTCTTATTACTTCCTCAGTGACCCATTGAAAATTAGAATCAAGAACAATTTGAAGTCTAAGGACATTGCAGAATATTTAAATGATGCTGTACACTGGGAGTTTAGAAATTAGGCTCCAATTTTATCCAATATATGTATGCATCTTCCCATAGCTACATGCCTGTGGGCTATTAAAAACTAAGATTGCTTGGAGGGCAACCAATGAATTTTAGCCCTAGGACCTAATGACTGCTAATTGGCTCCATCATCTTTATGGCTTCCACCACAAACATTTTAATGAGAACTTGTCTATTAGTGGATATTTCTTGGATAAGCAGTATAAGGGGACAACAAATTGGGAGAGAATTAGACATGAGGATGAGAGAGAATTGTATTGCCTTTTGTAAATTATAATGTTCTTTAATGATGTCAAAAGCCCCCCAGAAAACAAATATTTATCCTTTTAATGACAATATCTTAGCAGTTTTGGATAGCTTATAGCTACAATTCACAGAACACAATGAATTAAAAGTGAGTATCACAGAGGGCAAGATAAAGACACATGGTTTGTGTAAGCAGACTTAGATGTGTAAAAAAGAATTTTGAGCAAGAACTGGCATAAAGAATTAATCAAAGAAATATATATGCAAAGAACATGGACTAGTTAAATGGTCTAAGAGTGAGATACAACAGATGGACAGCCCTAATACTCTATGATATGTTTACAATGTCAGGATAACTTGTGGATTTAGGAGAGGATATAGCAAAGAGTTGCATAGGATAAGCAGACATTGATGGGTTATGACTGGCATCACTAGAGGCAATATGGCTGTGATCCATATGGATGGGATCACAAATCCATTTGAATAGTTAAGTAAATAATTTAGTATAGTTTGTTAGAGGGGAAGTTTTTTGGATGGTCTGTGAATTTTGAATACGAATTATGATTTTAAGGTAGAAGAGCAAGTTCATGAGCTTTCATTCCTTATAAAAGAATGAGCAATATGTCTTTGTCATATGTTTTGCCCATATCCAAGGTTTTAGGAGCAATCTGATCCTGTATTTAGGAATTCAACAGAAAAAGAGGCAAAAAAAAAAAAAACAGCACACGTTGTACATCATCCAGGACCCTTAGTCAGTTTTCAAATAGGAGTCTTTGGTCAGTAATTGACAGCATGTTAGCTACTTATCCTTTCCAACTGTATGTCTGTTATTTTGATTATATGTCTGTTCTTCTCAAACTATGTTTCATAGCTTGTTTCATCCAACTATGTAGCTTGTTATGTGAGGCTTGCTGCTTCCAAAATTTGTAAATTTCCCAAAGTGCTTGAGTGAATGGATTCTTCTTGTCCTTGTTACTGATGCTTGCTTAGTTCTGTATCTTGCCTGAAAATGGTTTTTGTGTCATAATTTTCTCCAAATCAGCTACTACTCAATCCTAGAGAAATTTCTGCCCATCTTATATGAGGCCACACTGTCAACACTGAGAAATAGAATCCAAAGAGTGTTTTTCTTCATAGATAGATAGATGATAGATAGATATACATATAGATAGATATAGATATATGCATACACATACACAGAAAGAGATAGGGAATGTTAGATGTGTGTGGTTTTTAAAAAAATGATTTTGTTCATTCTGTTGATCAAGAATATATTTGGCATTGCATTCACAGGAATCTGTTTCCAGATAACATTAAGCCAAGAGTTCCCTTGGATGCAGGTGAAAATATCATAGGTAAGGAGAAAATGGAACTATTTCATTAGGAAAAGAAGTACTACTCCATGTGTTCAGGGTTGAAAGGAAACTAGGGTGAGAAATCAAGTTGACCCTTTGATACTGTGTCAATCAAAATTTCCTCCTAAATGTGCATCCTCTTTAGAATTTTGTAATATTGCTCTCTGCCTATGTAACTGTTACTTTTTCAGTCTCCTTTAATGGATCTTTACTCAGGTCATGTACAGTAATTCTGGGGGCATCCCAAAATTCTATCCTGGGCCTTTTATTTTCTCTTTCTCTCACTTATTGATCTTATCAGTTGCCAGGGGCTCAATTATTATTTTTGTGCCAATTATTCCTAGATCTATTTATCCAGTCCTAGTCTCTCTCCTGAGCCCCAGTCCTCCATCACCTTTTGGACATCTCAAATTGCACAGTACATAAGCACCTCAAATTCAACATGTCCAAAACAGAACTCAGTATCTTTTCTCAAAAACTCTCCCTTCTTCCCAACTTTCATATTATTGTCAAGGATACCATCATTCCCCCTGATATCCAGATCTTTCATCCAGGATGGTGTCATCCTCAATTTGACTTGCATTCACCTGCCATATTCATTCTCTTATTAAATCATATCAGTCCTACCTTCACCACACCTCTTCTATATGCCCCCTTCTTTCCAGTCACATAGCCACCACCCTTATATAGTTCTCATCACCTCCTACCTGGACTCTCGGGATAAACTGGTTGGTTCCTCTGCCTCAATTATCTCCCCATTCTAATCTATTCTCCATTTAGCCATCAAATTGTTTTTCATGCAAGCTCAGGTCTGACCATATCATTATCTTGCTAAGTGAACTCATCTGGTTCCCTATTACTTCTGGGATCAACCATTTGTAATCTGCCCCCTTTCTACCTTTCCAGTCTTCTTAAACTTACTTCCCTATACATTGTCTATAATCCAATTACACTGCCCTCTTGTTATTCTTAACATATGATACTCTCTCTCCGGACTACATGGCTGAAAAGTTCTTCCTCCTTACCTCCACCTTCTAACTTTCCTTCCTTCTTTCAAGACTCATTTCAAATCTCACCATCTATGGAAGGCCTTTCCTAGTCTGCACTCCCAGTGCCTTCCCTTTCTAATTAAATTTTAGTTACCCATTATATATCTTCCAAGAACATAATTATTTGCACATTGTCTCTCCCGTGAAATCGTGATATCTTTGCAGGCAGAAACCATATTTTTGCCTTCTTTGTATTTCTAGCACTTAGCATGGCCTGGCACATAGTAATAAGAGCTTAATAAATACTTGTTGACTAACCAATTGATCCAGGAAAATGAATCAACAGTTCTAATTAGAAACTGTAGATGTATTAATACTTTGCCCCTCCTTTATATTTGCTCTCTTTATAGTTTTCACAGAATCATAGCATTGCAGTTTTAAAGCTATAAAGGATTTCAGAGTTCATACTTTTTGTGAGTTAGCTATAAGATTTTTTTTGTTGCATACAAGGAATAGAAGTAATATTTAGCAAATGTCAGTGAAGCCAGAACACACTTTGAAGGTTAATGGAAGCTCTGTATTTCCTATGATTATAGAAGCCTTAGGTCAGTGTTTTTTTATTCTTTGAATGTGTTATGGACTCCTTTAGCAATCTGGGGAGCCTATGAAGCTTTCTCAAAATAATATTTTCAGACAATGGAAGGAAATGCTAAATTTCAGTTAGAGTCTGGTGAAAACAAAGACATTTTTTTTCTTATCCAAGTTCAAGGACCCCCTAAAATCTATTAATGGATCCCTTTTCCATAGATCCTAGATTAATAATAATGGTAATTGATGTAACACCTTGAAGTTCACAAACCACTTCACATATGTTATCTTATTTGATCCTCACAATAACCTGGTGAAATAGGTGCTATTATTAGTCCCCCCATTTTACAGATGAGGAAACTGAGACAAGTTAAGAGACTTGACCAGGATTACAAAGTTAGAAAGTATCTGAAACTATCTGAACTAAGGTCTTACTGATTCAAAGTCCCACATAGCTACCCGTGTAGTCAGAGAATCACAGATCTAGAATAATCTGACAAGAAGTTTCAGACAACTGGATGTCTAAATTGGTCAAGTTATTTGATTTAGTCTTTTCTTCCCTACTTTCACAAAATAACATTAGGGGATTTGAATGAGATATATATTCATTCTTTTTAAACTTCTGATTTTCCTTGGAAGTTCTTAGATATTTAAAGTAATTTTAAAAAAAGAATTGAAATTTCTTTTAAAATTCTAAATCTTCATGTACTTGAGATTCTTGGGTTTGCATTATTTTCCTTCTGCGAAGCAGTTTTTAATATAAATTTATACTTTTTTCCTGTTAGTGCCACATTTAATGAATGAGACCAAAGAGATGCCTTGCAGTCATGGTAAGTTGCTATTGATTTTTTCCCCCTCAGGATAATCAAGTAAAGCCTAATGTAGCTTTGAATAAATTTTAATCTATTCATCATTCTTTAGTGTTTTAATTTAGAGGTTTTAATTAATTTTCAGTAAATTCCCGAGGTAGAAAGACAGCATGGTGTCATGGATAGAGTCATCCCCAGAATCAGGAAGCTGTGAGTTCACTGACACATGCTGGCTGTCACACTCTGAGCTTACCATCACAACAACTTCAGTGCCCTTAGGCAACTCTCTAAGACTCAGAGTTGCAGAGAAGTTGTTTATCTGCAATGGTTGAGGGTGTTTCCTCATTGGAAATTTTCTATGCTAATGAAATCATAGATCTAGTCCAGAACCAAACAATAAAACAACCCAACCCATATTATGTATGGAACACTGGGTTAGATTCTGAGGAAGATAGGATATTTAGTTAGTACATAGTCCCTATACTCATGGAGTTTATGTTAGTAGGAAAATATAACACATACACGAATGACTGTAGCCTGTGTCCTAGAACTATGACTCTGGATTTATCAAGACTGGGTTCAATATTAGAGTTTCTTACCAGTCATACATTTTGGCAGATGCCCCACTCAGGGTTGCCCCTAGAAACACAAATATTTTGTTCATATCTAGGTCTGTACAAAATAAGGTGGTTCCCTTAGTTTCCATGCAGGCACTCGGGCTAGAATAACATTGTACATAGGACAAATTTTATTTAATATGACCAAAGTGGAAGACTTGCATCTCAAACCTATTAATAGTCAACACCTCCCCTTCCCTTTTTGGTGAGCTTCACCTTCCAAGGGACTCATACAGTACTTCAAACTTATTATATTAGCACAGCACTGAATCCTGCATCTCCTTTAAGAGGAAAGTTCTCAAAGTTTCCAAAGAATTGTTGCAAGACCCTCTTTCTGGTGAGTGCCAGCCCAATAAGGGCCAGTACAGGCTTCTAGGCTTATACTTCTATACATTTCAGTTCAAGGTTTCCCCACAATGGGAAAGCACTCAATCACAGTGTGCAGAACTCATACTATCAGTGAAGAACAAGGTTTAAATCTGCTTCTCCACACCACAGCTTGGTCTTTGCTGTTGCTTGGTTGAAACTTACAGCTTAATTCAGGAAGTCTTTGACCCTCTAATGTGGTCTGTATCTGTTGTCATGTCTGGGACCATGTGGTTGTCTGGGTACTAACAACCACCACTTCTACCACCAGTTCTCCTTCACAGAACTAAGTCCAAGTCTCTATTTATACAGTGCTTCTCCTTTCTGGGTATCTCTCAAGTCTGATCCTCTCTCTTGGTCTTTTACTTTTTAAAAGCTAACTATAAAAGCAACTCAAATGTTAACTTAATCAACAAGATGAGGTTAGCTGTATGATAATACCCATTAAAATCACTTCAAGGATGGGGTATTATTTGCCCCAAAGCAAATTCATACCTTGCCAAAAAAAATCAATGCCATAACAGAAACTCATCTACTTTGTCCTTGACAATGAATTAGCCTTTTAAACAAAACCTTATATCTTGTTAAGAAGATGTAAGGGAGATTCAGACTTCTCCAGGATATATGCTCTGCATAAGTGTAATACAAAACAGTTTATGTGGAATGCATTAGTCTAAGAGGGAGGCTAGGTGGCAAAGTGAATAGAGCACTGGCCCTGGAGTCAGGAGGACCAGAGTTCAAATCCAGCCTCAGACACTTAACGCAAAAACTAGTCGTGTGACCTTGGGCAAGTCACTTAAACCCAATTGCCCTACCTTCCCCCTTCAAAAAGAAAAGGGAGGGAAGGGAAAGGAAGGGAAGTGCTGTGGGTTCTCTGAGAAGGAAGAAACATATATCTTCTCCAACCAAGAGATTAAAGAAGGCCATAAGCAGGAGATGATCCGCTCCAGTGGTCAGTGTCTTTTCCACCCTCAAACTGTGTATATACTTTTCTTTCTTTGTGATGTATTCCCTCAGTAGAACATAAGCTCCTTCAGGCATAAGGAGCCTGAAGTTGTTGTTTATTAATTTGTATATGTGGATGTATTCCTAGCTCCTTTCATAGTGTCTTACACATGGTTTGGACTAAATACGTATTTGTTCATTAGGATTTGAGCTTATTCTTGAAGCATTTCTAGGGGGAGGGCATTCCAGGTATGGGTAATGGCAAAGGCACACAGGTGGAAAAGCATGCACAAAAAACCAATTGCACTTCTGATTTGATTGGAGCTTAAAGTATACCAGGGAAAGTGTCAAAGATGAGATAAATCTTGAAAACTGGATTGTGTCAAATCATGGAACACCTTGGAGACATTGAAAGGTTTTAAATAGAAGAATGGCATGATCAGACCTGTGCACAAGGAAATTTATTCTGGCAGCTGTTTGAGGTATAGATTGAAAGGAGAAGAAAGAGGAAGTGAGAAGATCTGCTTGGGAGAAGGATGCATCCAGGAAGGATGCATAATGGCCTGCCCTCTTTTGGCAATAGAAGTAGAAAGGAGGGAACAGGTGTGAGAGATATTGTGGAAGTAGAGCCAGAAAGATTTGGCAAGTGATTAAATGTGGGAGGTGAGGAAGAAGGAAGAGTCCAAGCAAGATAAGACAAAGATTGCAACTATAGATGTTTGATAGTGCATTTGACAGAAACAGGGAAATCAAAAGGAGGGACTGGCTTTGAGTAAATAAGAAGTTCAATCTTGGCCATATTAAATTTGAGGAGTTACTTAAGCATACAGGCAGATTTATCTAGTAAGCCGCTAGAAATAGGAGTCTTGAGCTCAGGAGAGGGATCTGAAAAATATGTACATTTCAGCATAAGGGTCATCTGCATAGAGTAGTTGATAGAGTAATTGAAACTGTGGGAGTAAAAGAGATTGGCAAGGGAGAATTTAAACAGAAGATAAGAGCAAGGATCATGGAACCATGAAGAAGGTTCTTCATGGTTCCATGATCCTTGCTCTTATCTTCAAAAGAGGTGCAAAGACAAAGACAAAACAGGAATACTGTAGGAGTGGGAAGAGAGCGCATATAACTTCTTGAACTGGAATATTGTTTTATAATATGATATATAATATAATATGTTTTATAATAGTGCATTTAAATGACTGACACTATAGAATTATTTGGGGGGAGTCTGAAACCAGTCTCTTAAAATTGTGCTAATACAAAACCGTAAAAGATAGAAGAGAAGGAGAGATAGACACAGAAATGGAGACAGAACAAAGTTTAGGACAATGAGATTGTTGTTTTTGTTCAGTCCTGTCCAATTCTTCGTGACCCTGAGGGCCATGGCACACCAAAACTAACCATGGGGTTTTCCTGGCAAAGATAATGGAGTGGTTTGCCATTTCTTTTCGAAGTGGATTAAAACAAACAGAAGTTAAGTAACTTGCCCAGGGTCACACAGCTAGTAAGTTTCTGAGGCCAGATTTGAACTCAGTTCTTCCTGACTCCAAGCCCAGTGCTCTATCCACTGAATCACCAAGGTGCCACCTAGTAAGATAGCAGGTGCTTAATAAATGTTTGTTGACTTGAGAGACAGACAATGAGAGTGAAACAGAAAGACAGAAACAGAGAAAGAACTCTTGGTACAATGAAGTCACTGTTAAGGGGGAGGAAGCCAGGGCTTAACCTGTAGACTTTTGTTTCAAGGAATCTGGTAATGAAGAAAGAGAGGAGATTATTGCTTAAGAGGATAGAAGGATTTAAGGAAGACTTTTCTACAGTTTAGGAGGCATGAAACCAGTGTAGACAAAAGGGAGAAAACTAGCAGGGGAGATAGAAGAAAAGAAAGAAAGAAGGGAAGGAAGGAACAAAAGAAGGAAGCAATGTTGGAAGGAAGAGAGAGAAAGAAATGATGAAGAGAAAGGCACAAAGAAAGAGAAAGAAGGAAAGAGAAATATAGGTGATAGATGATTATTGCTATGTAACTTCCTAAATAATGGATATACAAATACAAATAAGCCATTCTAACTGAGGAAAACAACATGAAGAAGGGTACTGGAAAGTGGGAGAGGGAAGAGGAACTCTATGGAGGCATGGTGAGGAGACAGTAGGAGACTACAATGGAGGCCTAGGCCCCAGCAAATTTGTCAAAAGCTCACTTATCAGAGCAGAGAGACCCAGGGGTGGAATCTAAGGTTCTGGTTGGGGGAGAATGAAGATGATGGCTAGATGATGAAGGGATGACCCTGAAATGGCATGAACTAGCAGTGTTTGACAAGGTTCATATCTTTCCTTGGCATATCTTTAATTTTTCAACTTCAGGGAGATGTTCTGGTAAAGATCTTCTTCCTTTCATAACGGAGCAGGATGTTGAGGAATTTTCTTGCTCTAGAAGGGAAAGTTAACATTATTATTGTTATTTTTGTGAGCAAAGCACCAGTCTAAAAAATTGAATTCTGGAACTCTTGATCTCTTGGGAATGTTGAAACTCACATGGAAAGTCCATTTTCAGGAACTCTAATTTCTGAAATGTGCTCAGAAAAGGAAATAAAAAAGTAGAGGATGGTAATCAGAAACTGGAGGTCTAGGAACTTCCTTTTCAGGCTTCCCATGTGGGTGTCTTAAAGTTACAATTACTGCTCCTGGGAGGTATGGGATGAGAGAGAAACCTTTCTTTACCCTTCCTCAATCACAGCTGTTCTCTGGTCTAGAAGTCTGAGAGAAAGAAAGCAGGAAAAGAAGGGATTAAAAATGTGCTGAATGTTAGGACTGATTGGAGACCCAGCAGCTTAAGAAAAATATTAGAGGTTTGGAACATCCCAGGAGAGTGAACTGAAGAATCTATTATTGATGAAATGTTCATCAAGCAGGCATGAGACTCCAGCTAAGGTTATAAATCATAAATTTATGGTAGATGAAATTAACATTCCTTTTTCCAGTGTCGATTAGCAGCATGGGAATAGAAGCAGAGAATTTTATAACAGAGATTATCCAGGTTTGAAGATTAGCTGTGTGGGAATGTCAGTAGGTTAAAGGGCAAGGAATAGCTAGTGAATCATTGAAATGATGGTGACCAAGATAGAGAGGAAAAAACAGCCAGAGTTGGAGAATCAGGAGAGGTTGAGTGACTGTAGCTGATGAGGATTAAAAACAGGTTTAGTCTGTGTGACAAGTGCTAGAAGTGGACAGATAAGAAGCTTTGTTCAGACAATGAAATTTCAAACAGCCTGATCTTAGAATCTAAGGTATGTCCATGTCAGTGAGAGTCTTAGATGTGAAGTTCAGAAGTTGTTGTTGAGATTAAGGAAACTGTGAGGTCAAGTTGTTAGATCATCAATGTGAATGCTGAGGTCTACAAGGATAATGAAATACTCCACCAGATTATAGGGGATCTTTTGATGGCAGTGGGTGCAGCTGCTGCTAATTGGTGCTTCTTTTATCCATGCACAGTTCTAGATGACAGTTCCAGTGTGGAGAAAAGTGCTTATACATGGTCACAAGAAAGCAGGGCCTAATGGTGGAGTAAAGGAGAAGATACACTTTTATCATTCTGTTAATGTATATCATCCTGTTATGTATCGACCATAGATACTACAGGTCAACCCATTGTAACTTTTTATGGTCAAGTTCTTTTTTATTGTTTGCTCATTTTTCCAGTCTGTTTCTTGACTTTGAACTTTATATTAGAGTTGGGCTCTTTTCACCTGGAGGTGGGGAGTCACTGTGCGAACTTTCGGGCTTTTTTTTCCCATGCTGCCATTTTCAGAGCTAGTTCTGGAGGTCTGAAAGTTTTTAGAGTTTCCATGGTGGTACAATCCTGGGAGAGGTGTGGTCACTGCTCTCCTGGTCTTTACTTTAGTCTTTACCCAGGAAGGCTCCCTGTTCTACTGTCACTCCACATCGCTCTGGAACTGCAACCAAGGCCCTGCTTTCTTGTGACCACGTATAAGCACTTTTCTCCACAATGGAACTGTCATCTAGAACTGTGCATGGATAATAGAAGCACCAATTAGCAGCAGCTGCACCCACTGCCATCAAAAGATCTCCTATAATCTTTTTCTTACCAGTTGTTTGACTCTCTGACCATCTTTGGGCAGATAACTCCTGAGGCTATAATTGCTGCTGCTTCTACTGCTGCTGCTACTATCAGGCCACCTTCCAAGGCCTGCCACTAGTACTGTTGCCACCCTCCCAGACAGTGCCCACCCCAGTATCACAGTCCTCTCCTGCAGACTTTCTAAGTTGTCTTAGAAAAATGTCTCCCCCTGACCCTTTGTCAGCTCAACTACTTCAAAATTTTATTTGAGGTGTTATTTTAAAATTTTGTTAGGGGAATGATAGCAGAGTTCAGCTGGGTAGCTGGTTCTAATTTGCCTTCTTAGCTCAACTCCCCCAGCTCCTCTGGGAATTTATTCATAAAGTTGCAATAGAGGTATTATTTGGAGGAGGAAGTAATGAAAAAAAGGTTACTTTAGATTTAGAAATATATATGAAATAAAATTTTCATAATAGATATGTAGCTGAGACATAGTGTAGAAAACACTGGACAAGAAGTCAAGAAACATGAGTTCAAATTTTGACTCTTCCATTAATTAGTTTTGTGACCTTGGACAAATCACAGAATCTCTCTGGCCCTTAATTTCCTCATTTGTAAAAAAAAACAGTAAACTAGATTTGTGGTGTCAAATCCAAATAGAAACAATCCCTGCTGCCTCATATTGACTTAGAAAACTGCAAATCAACATTAATTGTATTGTACTTTTATTTATTTTGTTAAACATTTCCCAATTATATTTTAACCTGGTTCCGGCTTCACTCAGGAGTTTTGCTGTCCATTTGAGACAAGTTTGACTCTGTACTAGATGTTCTCTAAGGATATATAACTTTAATTTGATATTAAGTCTATTTGAGCATCAATAAAACCCTTCTGATGCCCATTAATGGTGGTTTTATATATCATATCCTATCAAGACAGAGGAAGTTCCAAGTACGGATTCAATGTACTATATTACTTGTCATCTAAGGATTGGTGTAGCTAGATTTCAGGAGACTCATAAGTGTGTTAGCCACACAGAGATGAATTAGTAGCAATTTTTAAAACCCATTCCACTGAGTTATAGAGAAGGAGCTCATTTTAGCAGTGGAGTAGTGCCAATACTCACATAAACATGAACTGTTGAAGTAGCAAAGAATTTAGGTGTAGGACAATCTGGTGTCTCCTACTTTAAATACAAATTTTCTTGAGCCATGATAGAATTAGTATTTTCTTGTAAAAATTAATCAGATGTATTTTGCCTCTAACTGTAGCATTTTGAAATAGACTAATACATACTTTAAATAATTTTCTACCCTCGTTTTCAGTCATTAGAAAGCTATGCTAGTCTTTTTATATACTTTATAGATTGCTAATAGTATTATCATTTTTAATACAATGCTATGTGATAGAGATACTATTTATCAAAATGACTTATTTATAAACTTTGAATATTCCGATAAATTACTAATAACTTACAGATTAGTTAAAATTAAACACTATAATAATAAATATATTGTCTGTCTTACAGAATTGTTGTAAAGATGTGCTATTATCAATCTGAGATACTCTTTACTGAAAGTATCATCATTTACTATACAGATATGTTAGTTCCAAAATAAAACATTGTGAACCTGAGAGACATTAATCATTCTTTCAGCTCTTTGGCTTGAATTTTTCCAAATATGAGTGGTTACCTTTGTTTTTTACTAGAAATGAATAGGACAGCTGAATGAAATACTTCCACATTTTCTTATAAATGAAAACCTTTCCAAAGTCAGAGTATCTAGTTTTCCCTGGGTCATAAAAATTAATCTTTTTCTTTTGTATGTGTCAAGTTATTAGATAAAAACATTTGGAGGTAATGTCACAGAATAGGTGCATTAGTTTTAAAAGAGTAGTATATTCTGTTTAATGTGAGTCATAATCTTTCCTCAAGAGGGAAATATAACTCCTGATTTAAAAGAAAATCATTTCAAGCAGACAGAAACAGCCATCGCCTCCCACATAGTCTTGCCAAATAAGTTCTTCAGTCTGTTCTCACCCTACTTCAGGCTGGTCCTCCACAGATTTCCTGTGCTAATCGGGGTTGCTTCAAGTCAAGACTTGAATGGGAATAGGGCCAAAGAAACACCAGGTGTTCTGAGAGGTAGCATCAGTGAGTCAATTGAGTAGGATGTTAGGTCTAAACCAAGAAGCTGGCAGGGCTCTAGGGCATAGTGCTCACACTAGATGTGCAACTTTTCCAATAAAGTGAACAAAAATACACACATTAAATCAGACAATAGAATCCATTTCTCCTCATGAGTGGCTTGGGTTCAGTAGTTAATGTACCCCATTGAGGACTTGCAGAGTTAATGAAGATATAAAATGCAAAATGCATATACCATTAGTGTTTCTAAAATATGTACTTATATACTTTACTAAATTGCCAAATATCTGAAATACATTTTATATGAATAAACTGCCATCCTCTTGCTTGGCTAAATACTAATTAGCATAAGCAAACAATATATTCCCTACAGTATCTGTCTAGGAAAAGGAATCTTTACCAAATTCTCTTTTTTCTATCTAGGCCTTTTGTATGGGTGGTAAAATGTTTTATCTCATTATTAATGATGTTTGTCAAAGTAAGCAATGCTCAAACAGTCTGAGGCTTTGTGAGGTCACAGTGTCTTCTGCAAGCATGGCTTTCAACCTGAAAACCATATCATATCTATATAGCACTTGATAAAAATTATTATAGTAATTAATGATGATGGTAGATGACATTTATATAATTTCTTAACCTCCCCAAAGCTCTTGACATATTATAACATTCAATCCTTCTTTGAACACGGCAAGACAAATGTTACAGGTTTTATTATCTCCATTTTGTAGATGAAGAACCTGGGGTTTTAAGAGGTTAGACTCAAGGTTACAAAGCTAGTAAGCACCTGAGGCCAGATGCGTACTTCTACCTCTTGACTGCAAGCCAGTGTTTATAGTCTTGTTTATGTCAGCTGTTTAATAAATATTTGTTGATGAAGGTAATTTTTAATTAGCAGGATGAATTTAGAGTAATGTTCTTTTGTTGCATAGGTTCCAGTAGAGCAGCACCCACCCTTATGCCTTCAAGTTTCAAAATAACAGTTGCATGAGGTGATATATCTGAACTACAGTCTGTACAGTCTGGCCATGCCTATAGTTAGTATACTTGAACTGAACAATCTGATCAATTAAATCAATCCAACTGACTGGTTGAACTGACCAGTTATTTGAAGTTTATTTTTTTTAAGGGAACAAAATTACCATATCCTTGATTTGCCTTAATTTGTTTTTGCATTATATTGCACCTATATAGTATTTCATTTTCCAAATTTAGGAGACCACCAGGTGTGGCTCCAAGATGTATAGATGGACTTAAGTTACTATGCATCATATTGTAATAGATAAGAGGAAAGGCTTGGTCTTGGGATCAGGAAGATTCAGATTCAATTCTTTCCTCTAGCTTTCTCCAGCTGTGTGGCCCTGGTCAGTTTGTTCATCTCTGTTATACTCTCTTATACTATAAATAGCAGATAAGTTGTAGATTGGCATTAGTAGGTGTTCCTCCACATGGATGAAATCACAGGCCCAGACTCAAAACAAAACCTGTGAGGAACAGGAGTTGTAGTGAAATCTGGTTCTCAAAAACGATCTATGTAAGAGGTTTATCTTCTGCCATAGCTGTCACTCCAGTTTTGTAGCTGTTGGTAGGGAGGGAATTCTCTTCGCTCCTGTCACCTCCAATAGTATTTTGTTACTATCACTGTCTTCATGACTAAATATACAGGGCGACCCCTATAGATTTGTTGACTATAAGAAACTTCTTAAATCCAAAGCTGGAATTGGCAGTGGTGACTGCGACTCCTCCTCCTCCTCCTCCTCCTCCTCCTCCTCCTCCTCCTCCTCCTCCTCCTCCTCCTCCTCCTCCTCCTCCTCCTCTTCCTCCTCCTCCTCTTTATTCTTTGGAAAGGTGCTCTTTGTCCCTGGTCACCTTTTTGTAGAACAGGAGTTCTTAGCCCTTTGTGTGTGTGTCATGGATCCTTTTGGCAGCCTGGTAATGTTTATGGAACCTTTCTCAGAATGGTTTAAAATGATTAAAATGAAATACATAGGATTACAAAGAAAACCAATTATATTGAAATAGTTACCCAAATAATTATCCAAAAAAATTAAAACAAGTTCATAGACCTTGGAGGGACTTGGAACTGAATCAATACTATATAGAGACATCTGAGAAAAAGCCATACCAAAGTTCCTTTGCTATTTGATTCAGTGCAAAGAGATACAGGGTTTGAAGTCCTAAGATCTACATTCAGATGCCAGCTCTTCTGCTGCCTGTGTAATTTTGGGCAAGTCAATTCCTTACTGCAAAATGAGGGACTTGGATAAGAGGTGATCTCTAAGTTTGAGAGCTTGTGAACCTTAACCCCTAACTTTGAGGTTCTTATGAGGAACTATCGGCTTGCTTCAAACAATAACAATCAGTTGCTGCTGACCTTCTCCAAATTATTGTTAACTTAATGTCCTAAAATGACAAGCCCCAGTAGTAAAATCATGACAAGAATGACTAAGAGCCTTCTTAAAAGCATTTTTTCAGATGACAGTGAGCAGTATGTTTTCTCTGCCCATTTTAAAGAGGTAAACACTAAACATTCAATAAAAAGAGACTGCTGAAAACAGAGGGAATGACTGGTGACCAGTTATGGACATTTTATGTGTTAAAATTATGTGAGTGTAAATATTTCTAAAGCAAGTAACTTAACTGATTTTCTTGATATTTATTATTATTCATAAGCATTTTAAGTGATTGAAATTATAATAACAAACCTTGGCCTGAGAAAAGAGATAAGAAAAATACATCTCCTCAACTTCTTTGCAGAGGTGAAGGTCTATGGGTATGAGAAGTTGCATGTACTATCTGACTCAGTTGATGTGTTTGTTGTTTGATGAAAGAAAACATTCCAGGTATGGGGGACAGCCTGTGCAAAACAGAGATGTGAAAGAAGGGGTACTGTGCATGGAAACAGCAAGTGAACTGATTGGCTGAATGTAGAATGTGCAAGTGGAATGTTTGATAAATGTGTCTGTCAAGATAGTCTGGGGCTAGATTATGCAGACTTTGGGTGCCAAGCAAAGGAAGTACTTTATGGAGAGAGAATTTGATATGCAATCAAGCCAGAAAGCAACAGGCATTTATTCAGTGTTGTGTCCTAGGTGTTGGGATAAGAAGAGCAAAACTCCCCAAACAATCCCTTGGTCTCAAAAAGCTAATAAATACTAATTGGAGAGACAATATGTAAATAAACACATACATGATCCATGCAGAAGAGGAAAAGGTAAAAGGCTCTAGGACCTGGGGAGACTAAAAAGGCCTCCTGCAAAAGCCTTTGAGCTGAGTCTTGAAAGAAACTAGACATCAAAAAGGGTACAAGTGCAGAGGGAGAGCATTCCAGGCCCCGGGGCAGTCAGTGCTAAAGCATAGTCAAGTAGAGGAAACAGCAAATAGTCTAGCATTGCTGGGTGACAGGGAGGAGTAAAGGGTGTGATTAATAATAATAAATAATAATAACAAAAAAATGTTATAGCACCTACTATGTGCCAGACACTATACATAAGTATTTTATAAAAATCTGTGACTGAAAAGGCAGGCAAGGACCAAGTTGCAAAGAGCCTTAAATTGCCAGAGGACTTTATATTGGATCCTGAAGGTAGGAAGGAGTCACTGGAGTTTATTGAGCAGGAGGGTGGCATGGTACATGGTAAGATCCATACTTGAGGAAAATCACTACCTGAGCCTGTCATCCTATTACTGGATGAGGGTTGAGGCTGTTGAATTCTCAGTGTTAGAGAGCTCTGAGTGGCAGAAAGCCAATGGGCGTCCACACTAAATCCAGCACTAATACGGAGAGACCGAGAAGAGGAGAGGTTTTCCAAAGGAGTGGTGAACAGACCAAGATCAAAAAGACAAAAAGCTTCTCTACCAATCAGCATTGGGCCTGTGAGTGACCACTGTCCTTCCAGTCTGGTGAAATAGAAAGACCCAGTCTTAAAAAAAGAAAAAAATAATAACATTTTGGTAGCTGAATGGAGGATGGACTGGAGTGGAGAAAGAGCTGGCAGGTAATGAATTAGAGTGCTAAGGTAGTGGTCCAAACAAAAAAATGAAAGCTTTGGGAGTGGAGAGGGGAAATTTTTCTCTGTGGCAAAAATGACAATATTTGGTAAATGACTGAATATTCAGGTAAGTGAGAGTAAATGTGAAGAAGAGGTCAAAGTTTCAAATCTGGGAGACAGAGAGGATGATAGTCCTTTTAACAGTAATAGGGAAGCTGAAAAGAGGGGAGAGTGTTTTGGTCATGTTGAATTGATATGCATATTTATCCTTTTTGTATTTGTTCGGAGGAATATGCTTTGCATGTATCCTTTAAGGTCCTGTACCTGCCCATCCACATATCCATACCAACTGATATACCAGCTAGATGGCACTTAGAATTCTCCCAGTTCAGACAACATTAGCATACCATCCTTTCTCCTCAAATGTGCTTGTCACTCATTTGCAGTACAGTTGCTCAACGTATGCTGTAAATGTTACTTAAGTTTTATTAACCTACTGGAGAGATGGTTTCCTGCTCCATATCCTTACATTTTCAAAGGCTCAGAAAGGCTATGAGCAGCATCCCAACTAAAGTCCAACAGATAAAAGTTGACAAATTTGACAAACAAAAATTGACAAATTTGAAATGCAAAGATACAAACTATGTCAATGGACACTCAAATTGCAAAATAAGCCACTCTGTACAGTATTCTGAAATGTTAAGTCATTTCACTTTTTTCTTCTTTTTGGAACAGATAAAGACACAATATCTTATATCAAGCAGATCTTTACAAATCCACATTTGGACCTGAATCCGGAATTTAACCCAAAGATCAGAGACTACTACTCTGAAGTCCCATTTGATGTTATAACAGTAACAATTGGAGCAGAGACTTCTAATTGCCAGTGCAAAGTACATCTGGATGAAAAGGCAGGGCCAAGGTATGGGGGCAAAGACATACAATTATTGAATGGTTCTGAATGATGGGAAACTACTAATAGACGTTTAATTCAGACTTTAAGCTTAAGTTTCATGAAATATTGAAGATCTGAGAAGCAAGATCAACTAGGGAAATGACTAGGGAGTGAAATCATTCCTCTGTCCAAAAGACTCTATTATTAAAGGAATGCATCTGCCTTTATTGATTATACTTCACTTATCTACTCAGTTCCTATAACTTTGGAGAGGCAGTGTGGAGTAATAAACAGAGTGCTGGACTTGGAGTCAGGAAGACCAGGTCTCAGATTCCCTTGGACACTTAGATCCTGGTTCCTCTAACTATATAATGAGGGCTGGAATGGATGACCTCAGAGTTCCCTTCCAGTTTTTTATCTATAACACCATGAACTAAGATCACCTAGAATTTCAGTTTTCATTTTAGAAAACTACACAAGTATATTGGGCTATTATAGCAGATCTTGCTATAGGTAATAATCAAGAGACTATTTTAAGTACCAATTTTGCTTAAGGCAAAGGTTTGTTCTTTGTTTTTGTTTGTTTTTTTTTTTTTTTAGAGGGCAATTGGGGTTAAGTAACTTGCCCAAGGTTACATGGCTAGGTTTTTGTTTGTGTGTGCGTTAAGTGTCTGAGGGCAGATCCGAACTCAGGTCCTTCTGACTCCAGGGCCAGTGCTATATTCACTGTGCCACCTAGCCGCCCCTAAGGCAAAGGTTTTTTAAAGGCAACATTCTCAGATGTTTTGGTCTCAGGGCCCATTTTTATACTTTTAAAAATTATTCAGGACCCACTTACACTCTTAAAAATTATCAAGAATAGGGGCGGCTAGGTGGCGCAGTGAGTAAGAGTGCCAGCCTCGGAGTTTGGATGACCCGAGATCAGATCCGGCCTCAGAAAATGAGCACCCATGCATAAATAATGACTAGCCATGTAACCTTGAGCAAGTTACTTAACCCCAATTGCTTTAAAAAAAAAATTATCAAGAATATCAAGGACCTTTTGTTTATTCAGAGTATACCTATCAATATTTACCATATTAGAAATTAAAACCAATGAAATTTTAAGACATCTTTTCATTAATTCATTTAGCATAACAATAATAAACTCCTTGTATATTAACATAAATAATATATTTAGTCAAAAATTACTGTATGTTAATACCATTTAAAAATAACATGCTAATAGTAAATTGCTGTGTTAGTAAATAGCATCTTTAAAACAAAATGATTTGGCAAGAAGAATGGTATTGTTTTACATATTTTTGCAAATCTCTTTAATGCCTGGCTTAATGGAAGACAGATGGTTTCTCATATCTTCTTCTGCATTCAATCTGTTGCAATTTGTTGCTTTGGTTGAAGTATATGAAGAAAACCTGGCCTCACAAAATTATGTAGTTGTTAAAGGGTGGAGTATTTTAATAGGCAAGGAATGTTTTAGTATCATTATGAAAATGTTTTGTCCTCATCGACCCCCTGAAAGGGACTCTGGAACCTCTAGACCAAGAACCAGACTTTAAGAATCACTGGTTTAATGGTCAATTAACATTTTTTAGTACTGATGTCTGTCTATGTAGCTCAAGTCAACAAGCATTAAGATAGTAATCTGGTAGGCATATGCTAGGTGTTGGAGTCTCTGTCCTCATGCAGCTGCTTGCAAATATTCAGGAGGCTTCTCTGTGGGGCTTCTTATAGAACTTGTTGCTTATAATTTACTGACTGGGAGGTCAGGTTTTCTAAGTCATTGGTACATTTTTTTCCCTTTTATAAACTATTTCAATAGGTGCTAGTGTTTCTGGATATAATTGTGAAATTCAGTCAAACTCCACTAGATGCTAATGTCCATGGGTAATGATTTTATTATAGATATTTCATGATATTTTAAAAGAAATTTATCACCTTCATTTCTTTGGTCCTGAATTTAACCTGAGGATCAATTAACATGACTCAAAAATTCCATTTGAAGTAGAAACAGTGGAAATTATTATAATAATGCCTTTCATATAATGATAAATAATGGCTAGTATTTATATTGAAGTTTAAGGTTTGCAAAGTTATAATATATATCCTAAAATATATACATATATATGTGTGTATATCATATATGTGTCATATACATATATCCTAATTTAATCTTCAAAGCAACCCTATGAGGTATGTACTGTTATTATGCCCATTTTATAGTTAAGGATACTGACACTGAAGGTGATTAAATGACTTAGGATCACACAACTGATGTAGAATTTGGGGTTAAGTCTACACTGATTCCAAGGTCAGTACACCATCTGCTTTGCTACCTCACTATCTCATATGCTCATGGGGCATGTGATTTGACCTGCAGTGTAAACCATGACATAGTCAAGATTTCACTTTATTTTTTTTATTATACATTACCCTCCATAACTCAAAGCTCATCTGCTTTCTGAGTATATAGGAAAGTGTGCAATAAAATGTGTTGATTGATTTTTTAAAGTCATTAACTCTAATTTTTCTCTTTCTCTTTTTTCAGTTTTGCAAATTATCCTCTGGGATTAGGAATAAACAAAATCCTAATCCTTGTGGTAGATGAATCTCAAGCAAATGGTGAAATCCTCAGCACTTACAGACTCACAATTTACCGAGAAGACCGCCCAAGTCTGCCTTTGTTCAATGACTACATGGCATGCGGTTTTGTGCAGGTACATTTTAAAATTTCCACTTGGTTTATCTGAATATGTTCAGTGTGCCCATGCAAAAATGTTTAATAAGGATGGATCGTGGCATTCTGAGTGAATTTAAGAGCAAATTGTAGTTGGACTAAATGGAATAAGTCCTTAACTTTGCATGCAAGACTTATTACAATGACCATTTGTCTTTATTGTTTCGATCATGCTCACTCTAGGCACTATACTTATCATGAGGAATAATAAAAAAAAAACAATGGCACAAGTTTGAGAGCTTGAACTAGTAAGAAAGTTGGCATTGCCTTAATATTTCTGTTAAATCTTGCTGGTTTTCTTGGATTATTCATGTTTGGTTGCATATAGTAAAGGAAAATATTTATGAAGTGCTCAGTAGGGATACAATGAAAGCTCTAGTCATATTTGAATACATTTATATGTTGGCATGTTCTTTGTTTATCTTCACTTGCCCTTCAGTACTGCTAAGAAACTTCAGCTATTTCTTCTCCCATTTATTTACTCTCATTCATGCTTTTTTTTTTTTTTGCAACTTGTATTGTTTTGGAAGAGGATTTCATTTTTTATCTCATCATTCTGCTTTGGTCTTAAGTTCTCTTCTCTCCTTAAACTTAATTTCTGGATAAGAGCATTGGAATTTTCAAGAAATTCCCATAAATGTTCTCCTTAAACTTTAAATTTATAGATTTAATGGAATCCAGGTTCAATTCTAAGTGCATCTTTCCTTTATGCTCTTGAAAGTATAATTTCAAGCAGGTAATATAACGCTCATATGATAGTAATGGGATCTCAAAAAAAATACATATTTCCTCCCATAATCAAATGTTAGTTCCTTGAGAACAGCCTGACATTTGTCTTTGTATATGAAAAGCCTGTCACATAGTAGACATTTGATGACTTATTGGTTGTTACCTGTTGACTGATTGATTGAGAGGGCCAGTAAAGGTCTTACAGAATATGAAAGAATGGCTGGTTGATTGGCTGATTAGGTAGATGGGTATCATGCTTTTGGTACTATTCGGTATAGTGCCCTAATCTGTCTGTACTACATCTAAGTTTCAGTCTGAATCAGATCCTTTAACCCAGATCTTCATTCCCAATGAATATTGTTGATCTCCTATTTTTACTATCTATGACTTAAAATGTAATTACATATAAAAAGATGGAACATGAAATAAAAGAAAAATATAGTTAACTTCAGGTTGTCTACATGATTCACTTTCTAACTGGAAATCAGTAAATAGAGCTAAAGTGGAAGAGGGCAGGGCTCAATCAAAACAAGGATTAGTGTGGATGTGATTGTATTTTAAAATTTAAGATTCGAGTGAATTTGGAGTAATAATAATAACAATTGCAGTTCTATATCACTTTATGTTTTACATAAACAATCTCATTTGATTCCCACAGCAACAGCTGTGTGAAGTAGGTGTTATCCTTATTGTACAATGAGAAAACTGAGGCTCAGAGAGGTAAAATGACTTGCCTAAGGTCATGAATCTAGAAATTCTGTCTGAGACAGGATTTGAACTCAGATTTTTGTCTGTCTCCAGGTCTGAAACTCTATCCATCTTATCTGCTAAATATTCCTTCTCATGGACTGTATAACTTCTTTCTTCCACAAAGAAAGTAAAAGGGATGTTTCAGCAATAAAATGAAACCTGGAAAAATATATGAAACAGTATTGAGAGTGATAGATAATACTGTTTTCAGAAAAATTTAAGAATGTGGAAAATGGGCTCATATCACTTGGAAAAAAACCACATTATAAAGCATTGAAGATAAAACAACAGTTCCTGTGAGTGCATGCTTAAAATGTCCTGGTCTTAAATAATCTGGTATTGAAAATGTACCTGAACTTTCGTTATTCAAATATATAGTAGAAATTAAAGAGGAGAGAGAAAAACCTCTATCATAGTTTAAACAAGATAGCTTTGCTTCTAAATAGCTGTTTACTTCAGTGCTGGGGTAAACATGTATGGTGTCATCATATAATTTTTTGTTATGAATTTTCACTACCCACAGGGGCAATATACCACTTTTATTTTTTCTTGGTTTAATGCTTTGAAATAATAAATTACAGGTTAACATTGGAAGGAAGACTTTTCCTTAGCATTGACATGTAATTTTGTGACTCAGCTAAACTTAAAGAAACATGGTTTACTGCTCAATATTCAAGTAACTCCATGGAATACCTTCCCATTGAAATGATTGATCACTTATTCTTCTGGGCTAGAAATGACTTTTCTTTTTTGACTGTATGGAGGAGTGGAAAGAGTGCTAGACTTAGGTTCATAACCCATCACTAATATTTCATTGATTTATTTCTGTAGGCAAGTCACAACCTCTGGGTTTTAGTTTCCTTATCTTCAAAATTAGGACAATAATGTTTGCATTACTGACTTCCTCAGGTTTTTGTGAGGATCAGATGAGAAATTATTTTTTAAAAGTCCTTTGCAAATAGTAAAGATCAATATAAAGTAAATTATAATTATTTTATATGGAAGAAAATTTAAATATTTATATTGTCTCTTAATATTCACAAGATCAACAAGAAAATTCAGAAATATATTTCAGGAATATGCATATCCCATAAATAATCCACCACAGAAAGAATTAAAAAGTTAATGTTATTAATAAACCATTGATGGTGTAAAGTTTATGTGGCATAATTAAGTGATTAAAGAATCCTATATCTTTTTAATAGATTTTATTGATATCTTTTGCTTTTATATGTTTGTGTCCTTCATAATTCACCTCTTCTTTCCCTCTTCCATACAACCTTTCCTTATAGCAAAGCATTTTTATAAAGAAAGAGAAAAAAAGTCAACAAAACCAAATTTCAAAATAATCTGGTATTACATGTAATGTTCCACACCTGTTGATTTCACTCCCCCACCTCTGGAAAGGAACAGGGAAAGTCTCCTCTCATATATCTTCTTTGGGACTGAACTTGTTATTCATTTTACAGCATTCATCTTCCATTGTTTTGTGGTTGTTCTTTCCATTTGAACTACTTTAATCATTGTGTTCATTGATATCCTGGCTCTGCTTACTTCTCTTTTAATCAGTTCATACAGGTCTTTTCATGCTTCTTTCTATTTCTTATTTTTGTCATCTCTTACAGCAACATCACATTCATGTACCACAATTTGTTTAGCCAATCCTTCATTGATGGGCGTCTAACTTTGTTTCCAATGTTTTGCTACCCTCATAAAGTACTATTATTCTTTGGTGTAAGTTGAATCACTTGTTGTAACTGAAATTCTTAGTATATAAGACAGTATCATATGTTAACTGTGGTATTACAATACAATCATATTTTATTTCAGTATGCTTTAACTTATTTTTTGATGTGTTCTGGTTATATAAAACTTACTTTCTTTAAAAGAAAAAAAATTAACTATTGAGTAAATTATTTCCATAATGTTCTAGGGGCATTCTAATTAATATATTATCATTTGCTCAATGTTTATTAAGGACTCTCTAGCTAGTTCAACATAAGCTAGAATGTACCAAAGAAGTGCAGTGAGATATATTTCCAGGGACAAAAGTCCTTTGTAAGCTACTTGCTTAAATTTCAATATTATCTACTTGAAGCCACTTTTTCCAATGTTGTGTTTATTGATCAGAAAAAAAGACGAATTGATATTTAATTACCTTAAAACCTGTGTTATTGAAATATATTGCAGAATGACAATCAAATCACAGAATCTAAAATGATCTTCAGGGGAGAATGTTGCTTCCAGTATAATATGATCTCCTTGAGGACAGAGATGATTTTTCATTTTATTTGGTCTCTTTAGTGACTAATCCAGTTCCTTACATAAAGAATGTTTCATAAATGGTGATTTAATTGAATTGAATTCTCTTAGTTGAGGTGATGTAAAAAAAATCAGAAAATTTCCACACAGGATAAATGTGGTGAGAATTTGCCTGTATGTTCTCTTTTATATTCACTCCCACCCATTTATAAGAGTCATTTTAATCCTAATATTTACTTTTATTGATATAGTGGTAGCATTATATGCTATTGCATATGTTGTTTAGATGGCTTATGATTAGTGGTATCTGTGCTTGTAGTAAAACATCACCTGTTCGAGGGGCAAAAGGATAAATCTGGTTTAAACTGATGGGGATTCCTTTGGACACTTGACTGGGCACAACTGACAGGCATCATCAGGGGAAGGTCAATAGCAGTGGTGTGGTCTTTCTCCCAGTAGGATTCATGTAAAATTCCAATCCTGAGGCTTTTCCCCAACTCTCTTTTATGTTTTATCCCACTAGGATATTCTAATTTCACTGCAAACTGATACCATGATGAAGGTTACAACACAAAGAGGTAGTCATAATGATGTATACAATCTTCTAACAATTCTTCAGCATTTGAGAAATATGAGATTAGGTTCAAGGCTATTCACTTAGATGTTTTGAGCTTTGAAGGCAACTAGAACATCAAAATATTATCGGTTTTTCCTCCCTCTATGTCAGCAACTCTACAGCCTCATTAAATTAGGAAGGATGTAATCATTTCAGATTAAGTAAATTTAGATTGCTTTATTTTCAAGTGTTTTGCCTACATTTATTTCATAAAAAGCTGAATTAAAATTTAATTGTAGTTTATTTCTAAGTGAGAAATTTTCAAGTACCTCATCATATACTAGATTAAATTTTGGTTGCCATAAACCCTGTTATTAAGTTTAACATCATCTTATAATTGCTAAAATGAGAATTTAGCCAATCATTGAATAACTAAAAAAAATCCCCAAAAGATAAAACCAATTTGTTGATTATCCTTATCTTTTTTGTCTCTTAGTTTTCCCTTCTTGCTATTAACTGTTTCACTACCAAAACCTCTTGGAAGGGCAGACTGGGAAGAGAAAACATGTAAAATCAATTATTCATCAATATTTTTAAAGTTTATAGGAACAAAGGTTAGCATCAATTGCTAAAATGAAGTTTTGTGATTATTTGTGAATGTCTTTTATTAGACTCATTAATTTTTTGTCTGATGTGTTATGAGTTATCAGAAATATTAATTCTAATTATAGAAAAGAGCAAGGTTTTTCATTTTAAAAGGCTAATTTTTATCTTTCTCTTAATTATGAAATTATGATGATAGACTGTAGAAAAATAGTATCATATGGCTAAAATTGTTTTAGAAATTTACAGCATTTGGAATTAATCAAATGTTTTAACTTAAGGAAATTAAAAGGTGCACATGGAAATATTTCTTAAAATAAAAGTACCTCCCAAATATGCCCTCAGACACTTAACACTTACTAGTTGTGTGACCTTGAGCAAGTCAACCCCAATTGTCCTGTCTTCCCCCCTCCAAAAAGCAAAAATAATAATAATAAGTACCTCCCTCCAAATTAACGATTTGGACCAAAATTTATGATGTTTGGAATCTATATAAGGTTCCTAAGAGATCCTCAAGCAAAGATTCACTCTTTGATCTCTTGGTCAAACATACAGGTTGACAAGGGATGTTAGATTTATTTGAGAAGTTGAAAGGGTAGAAGAGAAAAGCCTAGGAAGAGAAGATGCTTCCTCCACCACACACCATAGCAATGGTCATTACAGAAGCATTGGTCACATCTCATGTCTTCAATAACAGCTCTAAATCTTTCCCAGTTCTGTGGAGACAGCCACTGGTGCCACCATCATCTCATGGGAACAAAACATGGTAAGGGAAATTGAGCGGCCTCAGACAATCTCAATGAATTACCTTTATTAAAGAGCTATTTTTCTTTGTCCCAATCACTGTAGTGAGAATATTTCCATGTATATTGAGGGTTTCTTTAATGAAAATAAGTGAAGGGAATAGGCATCTGTAATGTTAATGGGATATAAGATCTTCCTGCCCAATAAGAGGCCTCACATGGAGCCCATTAAGGAAAGCTTGATTAGGGGAAGCTTGTTTTTCAGAAAGGCCCACACCTTTGTTACTTTGTAATTAAGCAGTGGGTCAAAGACCCTGAAGAACAGTATATATACTCTGAGGTTAGCATTTTGCTTTGGGGCTGACACATTGGAAGAGTGTTCGAGGGATTTGGCCAGATGAGCAGCCATTAAGGAGCACCACCCTGCCCCCAGCTTTGAAAAACCCAGATGTATGCTTGATAGATAGAACTCTAGAGAAGATTGTGTTCTGGTGATCTTTGGATTATTATTATCAAATAATGAGATATACACTTCCCAAATATGTACTTACATTCAGGGAGGATGTTATGCCCACAGGCTAAAAGAAAGAGGATTTTCTAGAGTTGTGATTCTTCAGATACTCCAGCCTACAAATAACAGGGTGTTTATTATACCATGTTTTAGACTGTTACTGAGCCTCTTATGATATCCATCCAGTGATGTCTGACTGTAAGTCAAAGAATACCACACTTTCAAAAGAATACCACCCATGGCGACCCAAAAGGCAATGGAGTAATGTATAGTAGATGGAAATAGGTTGTAGCCTATTAGTAATGCTAATTTGTGTGTAAGTCATATAACAGATACCATGTGACATTAGAAAAATCACTTAAACGCTCTTAGCTTCAGTTTCCTCATCTGTAAAATAAAAGGGTTGGTGTAGGTAATCTCTAAGCTCTCTTCCAACTCTAAGTTCTCTAATCTTATGATTCTCCCAAATCTATCTCATTTTACCCCATGTTTTATGGAATCAAAGGACTAAGTTTCACGGAGATTAATGCTTTTTTTAAAAAAAGACTGGTGACAGAAGTCATGGAGATATTGCAATTTAATTGATGAGAAGTCAGTGGAAATAGTTAGCCAAAAGAGAATTTCGTGATAGATTATACTGTTAGGAATCTGGATAACTCCTGAAAGTCAAGCTCTTATAAAAGAGAAAGAGATCAACACATGATTTAAGTTTCAGATCTAATTTTCTATCATTTAAGGGGATGAAGGATTTTATTCATAAGACAAAAAAATCAAATTGATTGTTCAGAAGGATGTTGGAGATTTGCTCTGAAAAAATCAACTCACATCTTTCATAATTGTTGACTGTATGTCTCCATTTCGTAGATTAGATATTCACAATCAATTTAAGAAATGTTTTGTAGTTGCAATCTAATAGTATTGTAGGGATAGAAAATACTAAGGAGAGATGAATGGATTGACAGAGAGAGAGAAAAAAAGAGAGGGAGATACAGATATATAGATAAAGAGGTGTGGGTATATAGAAAGACTGAGAGAGAAACAGATAAAGACAGAGAGACAGAGAACTATTCAGTATTATTCAGAGGATATAAACAGGCATAATGGTAGAGAATTAGAAAATACTTGTCCAAATATGCAATATTTTAATTGTACTTTTGAAACTGGGATCATCAACCACTTTCTCTAGCTGGTAACCATGGAATTATGTGTCCATAGAAGTACATGTAAGTACATGTACTAAGTACATGTCCATGTGTACAAAGAAGATACTACTAGCCAAATTCCCTAAAACTCTGAGTTGCTCCAAAAGAAAAGGGGAAGACATCTGCATTACTGTGGCAGACGTATACCAGTCCTGTGCTACATTGTAATATGCATTAGGGACCTACATTCTTAGTGCTACATTAAGTAGCTTTAGAGATTATTTGATCTCTGTGTCATAGATGTATTTATGTATTTGAACCCTTACATCTCTGCTCCTTGAGGGCAGAGACTATTATTGTTTATTTGTATTTGTGTATTTGATGCCTTATGTCATAAATGAAGAAATGTAGTTTTTCTCCCTATATTAAATCCCATTAAAGGAAGGTACCTCCAGCCAACAATCCATGACTACTCATGAAACACATTGTATTATGGAAGGGATGGATCATTGGAGATCTAGAATGGAAGTATGAGGTTAGAGATAGAGTTCAGTCATTTTTCAATTATGTCCAACTCTTTGTGACCCCTTCATGACTTCACTTTCAGGAGTTATCCAGTTTCTTAACTGTATATTACATTATGAAAATCCCATTATAGAGTTGTCTTGGCAAAGATATTGTAGTGGTTTGCCATTTCCTTCTCCAGATCATTTTACAGATGAAGGACTGAGTCAAATAGGGTTAAATCACTTGCCCAGGATCACACAGCTAGTAGGTGTCTGAAGTTGGATTTGAACTCATAAAAATGAATTCTTGATTCCAAGGCCAGTGTTCTACCCACTGTGCCATCTAGTTGCCCTAGACGTGAGGCTACAAGAAATCTAAAATATTACCCCTGCTCTTGAGTCACAAACTCGTTTTACTCTGTAGAAAATTATTATACATTGATTAATTATTTTCTGTAATTATGACTGTGAGTCATACTTTAACAACAAGATCACTGGTGTAAACTGTAAAGCACAATGACTAGTGTTGAGTCTATTTTATTGCACTCTAATTCTTTGATGTTTTGTCTTAGGTAATCAGAACATTGCATACCTTAGGGCATATGCTCCTTGAGGTCAGAGACTATTATTGTTTATTATATACCTCTTTTACTTTGCATAGTACCTGAAACCTAATAGGCACTTAAGAAATCTTTGCTGAATTGAACTGAATTAAATTGAAAATAAAATCAACAAGAACAATTCTCCCTTATACCCCAACCCTTAAAATTTCTAAATACTTAGAAATGTATTGCTTTTACTATTGTCTTGAAAAATCCAATTTGGCCTAAATTTGCAAGTATTTCCCTCCTCTTTACCAGTTTCAGGACCTTCCCTTTAAAACTCCTACTCTTTTCTCCTATTTGGCATTTCTCTGGCTAAGAGAACACCAACAGATTTCTGGGAGGGAAAAACTACTATTCCCACTCGAGAACAAGCCCATGTGCCCAGAACAAGACATGACAGCTATACGCAGTCTCATTTTATAGATGAGGTGACCCAAAGAACTTAGGTACCTCAAACAAATCATAAGCATTAGAGTCAGTACTTGAAACCTGGTCCCTTGACTCCCAGAGGTAGAACTACATCAAGAAGGAATAAATAGCAAATGGGCACATTTCTTTCGAACCACTGCCTGATTTTCATCCATCTTCCTCAGATTTCTATTAGATCCTAGTCACAGATCCCAGTGCTTATTAACATGACTTTTGATCCTTTCCTTTTGAATATTTTGAATTTGCATTTAAACGTTTCTCTCAGTGATATACACAATGCAATGTATTTTGAACAGAGACTCAGAAAATGTAGATTTCATTGTTGCAAAGAAGCAATTTTTTATTAAATAAAAGAGTTGGCAAAAATACATAGAGCATAAGCCATCAATAACCTCCCATCTCTGTTTTGATAAGAGAACAGAACAAGTCTAATTCATATGTTCATAGTAAGTCCCTTCTTACATCTTTTAACTATTTTTATCTCCTATCTAAAAAGGTTGAGTTCAGCAATCCACTTCAAGAAAATGTAGACTGCAGCTTACTGAACTACTCTGAATATTCTTGGTGGAGAGTAAGGTGTTATTTATGTAAGATGATATCATTATTCATAATGACTAATGTATTCCAGTAGGTAATGGAGATAACATTAGGAAACAGTCTTACAGAGATTTCTACTGTCTAATGTTTTACTAGGCTAAGGAGCCATGCAATCTCTAATGTCTGACCATGTTTACTGATATCCAGAATTTAAATCTTTTAAAATAGTTTACACAGTGGAGCTCTGCTTAGCCAGAATACTGTCACTAGTAGTAATCATTAAAATAGTTTCCAATATACAAACCTTTTGTCATTATACATGATTGCACCCTAAAGCAATTTCCAGTTAATCATTTTCATCATTCGACCTAACTCAATACTTTATATATCATGAAAAACAGATTTTTTTGTCTTCAGTTTTTATATGCTTTGTTCATTTATGTTTATATACCTTAAATAATTGATGTACATAACAACTACCATAGAATACTTTTCTACTGATGGAAAGAATTTGCTATGTGCAGAAAACTTGGAGCTATGTAAGAGGAAAGTACATGTAGCATTTTTAAAAATTATGAAAAAGAAATGAATTTATTTGAGGGTAAGATTCCACCTTCAATATCAGAATTCGACCCTTGATGATTATTATAGAATGTAAACTCCTTGAGTGAAGGTGTGTTTTAGTTTTGTCTTTATGTTGCCAGTGTCTTACACAGTGCCCTTCACAGAGTAGTTGCATAATAATTTTTGAGTTGAATTGAATTGGTTATAAATACTTGCCTGCACATAAAAAACATAGACCACATTTGATCCCAGACATTTGGGAAAAACAAGCAAACCAAAACTCAGTTCTTTTGGTTAAATTCTCAGTTTAGTCCTTGCCATGAGGCAGGTCAACCCATTGGCAACTGATTCAGGGCATCTTAGAATACAGATTCTTTCCTAGGAATAAGTTAAATGTGTCAGAAAACTATAGGTTAGGCCACTTCTCTGCTAGAGCCATTCTTTTGACTCTTCCTGGTCAGGATCAAGCTTTCACCTTCAGTCCCAGGAGGGAAAAATAGAACAACATGAATGAGAGAAGGGAGAATATTGGGAAAAAGAAATGAAAGGGATCAGGGATCTCTGACCTATGTTCTACCACCAGATAAATATGAACAGGGATTTTTCCCTTTATCACACCCTTTAAAAGGCTCAGGATGAATCTATTCTTTCAGGTCACAACATTTAACACAATTGTACTACTAGGATTTTGAAGGGATTGTTGACAGCACCCATTTAAGAGTAGTCTGAAAGAATTACTGCAGCTTTTAGAAGAAACTCTCTTATTCCCATGAGCATCATACAAAACTGGAGGACCTAGATGAATTAACTGTTTTTTTCTGTCACTAATATCCCTTTGCAGACAGCAAAGGTTTGAGGGCCTCTTTAGCATTCCATTTTCTTAAAAAAGCAGAAAGACAAGATGAGAGATATAGAGATCATCTTTGATACCTTATGTTTCAGAGATTTATGAATTGTGCTCTTGGAACGGTGTTAAAAACTCCCACTTTGTGAATTAATGTATACATATGTTTCCAAAAAATAATGGTAAATACAGGATATATGGGGAAAACACTTTTGTGCTTAGTGCATCTGCTTTTCATGGTTCTTCAAATCATATCTTGCTTCTTTTACTGCAAGAAAAACATTAAAAAAAAAAACTACTATTAACACAAGAGAGCCAATATGATACCAAAGGAAGCTGGCCCTTTCTTGGCATTGAGCATCGTTAAGAGAATTGATGGCTAATGTGGATTACAAAGTTCTTTCCAAAGGAAGGAAACAAACATTTATTAAACACTTAATTGTACCAAACACTATGTTAAGTGTTATAACAAAAATAACAGCAACAATAATAATATTTATATAGTACATTCAGTACAAATATTGTTTCATTTTCTCTTCACAACAACCTGAGAGGCAGGTTTGATTGTTACCCCCGTGTTTCGGATGTGAGGAAATAGGCAAGGAAGGTTAAGAGCTTTGCCCAGGATCACAGTGTCTGAGCTCAGATTTACTCAAGTCTTCCTGAGTCCATGTGTTGCACTTGATCCACTATCTCATTATATCCTTACAACAATGCCGATAGGTACTATTATTATCCTCATTTTATAGTTGAGGAAACTGAGTCAGAGAGAAGTTAAGTGAGTTTCCTAGGACTATATAGCTATGAAGTATCTGAGCTGGATTTGAACTCAGAACTTCCTGACTCTAAGCCTGGTGCTTTATCCACAGTGCCAACCACTGCTTCTGGTACATGTCCTCATTAGTTGCTTTTTTTTCCAATTTTAAGCTGAGCTGATGATTCTGACCATTTGGAAATTATGTTCTGCTTTCTTAATTGGATATCCAAATCTTTTGAAGGAAAAGTACAAGGAAAACATAGGGAAACATAGTTATAATGGAACTAATGGGGAATCAGGTGATAGGGATTCTATTTCCAGATCAATAACCAACTAATGTGACTTCCCTAAACTTCAGTTACCTCAACAATAATTGGACAAATATTTATTAAGAACCTAATATATGCAGGGCACTGTTCTAGATCACCTCTAAAATCTAACATATGAACTTTACATGATACTGAAAAGGAATGTCTACTCTCTTTTTAGCTCTAAAAGTTTGTGAATTTATGAATAATATTAATCCTTTGAAACGGGTTTGGGGTGGGGAGAAAAGATGAAATTGAATGGAATAACTCCAGTTATTTTGACAGCCTTAATTCCACTTCCTGATTTTAAAGGTTACAAACTGCTCCAGAGTATTTCTTCCATTTGGTTCCTCCACTTTAACGATAGCTAACATTTATACAAGCTTTATAAAGTCAAAGACCGTGCGAGGTAGATAACACAAACATTAAGATCTCCATTTTATACATAAGAAAACTGAAACTTGTTGGGGTTAAGTTGATTTCCTGTAATCACATAACCAAATAAGGGAAGGGTAGAGGAGAGAAGGAAACAAGTATTACTTAAGATGTGCCAGGCAATGTGCTAGGCGCTTTACAAATACCTCATTTGATTCTGTGTCAGAGCCATGAATACCAGGTCTTCAGATTTTGAAAACCAGTGGCCTTTTCATTATACCACACTATTCCTTTTTCTCTCCCCAATCTTCTCTTTCTCTTAAGTCCAAAGCAGCCTAGACTGGAGGGAAAAGAACATGATCTGGTTTGGGAGCATGATTGAGATTTCATATGTGTGTGTGTGGTTTGGGGGGAAGGGGGAGGAGAGAACTTTCCAGGTCCTATTACCTTCCTTCTTTAAACCCTGAGCCCCATTTTTAATGATTGCTTATTTTTACATCATAAAATAGCATTTATGAAGTGTTCATTTGACATGGTGCTAGATTGTATACACAGCAAAGTAAAGCAGACAGTCCCTCAAGAGGCTCACAACCTAGCACAGTCAACATTGACACAGTCAGACATATATTACCATTGGCCTCCCTCTAGGTTTTCTGGAGCTGGCAATATATAGGGTTTGCTGTTGGCCAAGTGCATTTATATGACCTTCTTGGACCGAATCAGTCATGGAAACCTGATTCCCCTAATTACAACAAGTAGTGGCCAAAATGATTTGTGTATGACCGAGAGATAGATTACTTTTCATCTGTGATTCTTAGTGTAATTATGACTTTCATAGAAGGGTTTTGAGGAATGAGAAAAATATGATCACTACTAAGATCTAGGCTTTAACTACGTACCAGAAAATGCCTTTCAGGAAATGTGCCTCTAGTCAAACATACCACAACGAATAAGGCTAGGAAGACCTGTTTGAAAAGTATTATGAAAGAGGAAAGAATATCTTTGCAGTCCTAAAAACAAATTATAAAGAATAAGAGGCTTGGATTTAGATGGTATGTGGAGGAAAGGTATAGGAATAAGGACAACTCATGTTATTAGATTTATGGTTAAATTGTGACAAATTACAAAGATCCATACCCCATAGGTGTGGCTGTAGCTTAATCAGACTTCTTAAAAACCCAAAGTACTCCCAATTTAGGATCATAGAAGGGACCTGAGGGATCATATTATCCTCCCTCATTTTAAAAATAAGGCAACTGAGTGCCAGAGATGTTAAGTGATATGCATAGGGTCACATAGTCTATGTCAGAGGGAGGATTTAATCCCAGATTTTTACTAATTATAGCACTCTAGCCACTTATATTCAGATACATATAAGGATCCATATACATGTACATAAAATCTATATTATATAAGGGTATCTTATTATATATGGCATATACATATAATATACCTTAAGCTAAAACTACAAAATTTTAATTCAATTAATTTGAATAAACATTTATTAAGTGCCTAGTCTTTCAAGATATGATCCTAGGTGCTAGGGCTATAAAGAGAAATAAGATACAACCTCTGCTTTCAAGGACTTTAATGGAGCATTGGGGAAGATATATTTAAACAACTGATACAGCAGTAAATATGCTAGGTGCAAAGGAGAGATTCATAAGAAGTTTTAGAAACAATTTGAAGGAAGGCATGGAATCTGGTTGAGGGAGGCAGGTGCAAATAATAGGGGATTATTGATGGGGGGGGGGTAATAGGTGATGATCAGACACCTGAATTTGATATTGAAGGACCAAAAAAGACCCCAATAAATAGATAGAGGACTATATTACAGGCGTGAGGGTTGGCAAAAGTAAAAGCACATGGATGGGAGGGAGCAGGACTAGAAGAAAAGGAGTGAGGAGAATGGAAAGTAGTCCAGTTTGACTGGAGCATACAGTGCTTGGAGCAGGCAGTATGTGATCAGACTGCAAAGATAGGTTGGTACCAGGCTGTAGAATTACTTAAATGCCAGGATCAGGTGTCTGCACATTATTCAGGAGGCAATAAGGAGTGACTGAAGGATTTTGAATGGAAGGGTAATCAGATAAATATGTGATCAGATGTTATGATCAGATGGGATCAGAACAATGTGTTAGAAAGATGGCCTCTAAAGCATTGTGAAGGATGAATTAGAGAAGGAATAGAATAGGAGACAAGAGGCCTGGTTAAGAGGCCATTACAGTATTCTAGGAGAGAAGAGATGAGGTTAGTGGGGTTGTTGTGATGGGAATGGAAAGAAAGGGTTGGACATGCAGGGCAAGGGTCATCAGCTGACAGAGAGGAGCAAATATCTATTCTCTAGTAGTAGAAGTGAAGGGAAACTTAGCTTGCCCTTTTTCCTTCAGTTTTGCTTAGTGGGGTTTTTTCTGAGGCTTAACAAAGCTTCAAGGTAATTTGCACAGGCTAATTATTAGCTGTTAGGGGCATGAAAGGAGTTGAGAGGAATTCCTAATACATCTAAGAGTAAAGGTCAAGAGACTTGGGGTGAGGGGAGAGGGGAAGAATGTTTGCAAATTTTTTTTTCTAAGCCAAGGTTGAGTGTGGGGTTTTGAGTTGATGAGTTTTCTGTATGTATAGAGGGAGTCATTGACTCCATGATATTGTAGTGAGAAGGCTGAGGATGGAACCTAGTTGCTTCCACCAAGAAAGTGACAATGTCTTTTTTTTTTCTATTCTGGAAAATATAAATATAGCTCAGGTAATTCCTGCGCTGTGGCAGGATTGGAGACACATTCCATTTTCAGGTTAATAAGAGGTTAAAAGGGTCTTTTAAAAATGTTCTACCCAATTACATGTAAAAATAATTTTTAACATTCATATTTTGAAATTTTGAGTTCTCTCTCTCTCTTCCTCTTTTCCTCACCTTCCATTCTCACTGAGAAGGGCAAGCAATTTTACACAGATCATACATGTGCAATCATGCAAAACACATTTCCATATTAGTCATATTGTGAAAGAAAACACGGACCCCCCCAAAATGAAAAAATATAAAGAAAATGAAAAAAGAGTGTGCATTGATATGCATTCAGACTCCATCAGTTCCCTCTCTGGAGGTAGATAGCATTTTTCATCCTGAATCCTTTAGAATTGTCTTAGATCATTGCATTACTGAGAATAGCTAACTCATTCACAGTTGATATTGCTGTTACTGCATACAATGTTCTCCCACTCACTTCACTTTGCATCAGTTCATATAGGTCTTTCCAGGTTCTTCTGAAAGCATTCTGTTCATCATTTCTTATAGCACAAATATTATTCTATCACAATCATATACCACGAGCTGTTTAGCCACTCCCCAGTTGATAGATATCCTCTCAATTATTTGCCACCATAAAAAGAGATGCTATAAATATTTTTGTATAAATGGGTCCTTTTCCCCTGTAAAAACATTTTTTAAGGATACAGACATAGTAGTGGTATTTCTGGGTCAAAGAGTATGCATGATTTTATAGCTCACTGGGCATAGTTCCAAATTGTTCTCCAGAATGGTTGGATCAGTTCACAACTCCACTAACACTGCATTAGTATTTAAAGGGGGTGATTTTTAAAATTCAAACTCAATGGTTATGTTTTTGCTCTTCTTGCTTCTCTTTTGGCTATTTACTTTTGTGCTGCGGCCCAGGTTGCTGATACTCACTCTGTGAAAATAGAGATAGGGGAAGAGGTTGAAGATAGTATTTAAGAAGTATTCTGGGAAATGTTTATAGATTTCAGCTTCTGTGCCATCCTATTCCCCATTAGGGCAAAAAGTCAATACATGATGTTCTGGACAAAACATCCCTGCATCTAGTTTTCTCTCAAGAAATTAATTTACTTCAGGGGTCCCTAACCTTTGTACTTCTCAGGCTAGAGACATCTGGATAGGTAGGTAGGTAATGGCTGATGCCTACAAATGGCACATGTTACTTTATTTACTGAGATTATTTATCCACAATATCATTATTATTCAAAGCCACTGATATGTTTTCTTTGGGAGGCCTATTATAAATTATTTTTTGTTAAAAGTGAAAGATTGGGCCAACAACTTGATTAGGTAATTTTGAATCTATTTCCAAATGTATCTGGCTGAACAGGACATTTCTGTGGGCTGGCATTTGTAATCAGAATCAGTAGAGTGGATGGGGAATTCCATACTGGTGGCTTTAACTAATCTCAGCAGTCTAAGCTGGTCCAGAACAAGGTCCTGAAGGAAGAATTAGACCACAATATTGCTAAACATGTTTAACTCCTTTAGAAAGTATTCCTAGTTTGTCTTTTAAAGATTTTCATCCACACCCTTTCTCAGGGTCACTCTGTTGAGTCCAATAAATTGATAATATCCTTACTCTCAGATGCAGAAGTCTTCCCCACCCTAGTGGACCTCCTTTTCAACTCCTCATTGTTTAAACAATGCACATTTTTGCTTGATTTTCTAGTTTCCTCCTTCTCCTCCCCTGCATGTTTCTGCTCCAGTTGCAAAGAGGATTCTACCATGCCTAATGATCTACGAAATAAAATATATACTGTGCATGTGACTTTCACCCAACTGGTGATTTTTTAAATGGAATTCTTGATTAAATTAAGAAGTCTCCATTTCAATGGTTTAAGAATTAGCAAAGGAAAATAAAGGTTTTTGAAAGTCTGTTTTCTCCAATAAATATTTCATTTGAACATACAAATACACATTATGACTGGTATATAACAGTCAACAAGCATTTATTAACCACCTATGTGCCAGACTCTGTGTCAGGCACTAGGAATGCAAATATAACAATATAGTCTTTAAGTATATAATACAGGCTTTAATACTGACTTTTTCCTTAATAAATTTTAGTAAATTATGCTCAATATTTGAAATCACATATTTAGTTTGGATTTAATTTTATATTAAATTAAATTTACTTTTTTACATTTCTTTTTATCTGTCTTGTATTTACTTATCTGTATGCACGGTGTACCCATCCTTTCTTCCCTAAGGATGTCAACTTCTTGAGGGCAAAGACTGTATCATTTTGTCTCTATATGCCTAGCATGTAGAGAACATAGCATAGCACTACAAATTAGCAGGTTGAATTAGATTACATTAAATCATTCACAAATAATTTAGAGTAATAATAATATTAGATGTTTCTGTAGGCTTTAAGGGTTACAAAGCCCTATGCACATTATTTCAATGTATCTTTTGTCTCCCTTCCATGTCTGACTACTAAATTGGATCGCAGATTTAAGTAAAAGAAACAGCCCAGTTAATGCCAGTAAAAGTTGCCTATGCATGTGTTATAATTTTGATAGTAGTCATTGCACCACAATAATTAATTCTGCATGACATTTTCCTGGCAGTCTCAGATGAGATATGGAGAAATAAAGGGTGCTCAATCTATGTAAGGTGAGGTTTTTTTTCACCTTGTTTTTTTCTGTAAAAGAAATGTAGACTTTCTATGCACATTATCTCATTAATTTCAGTGATGGAAAAACAAAGATCACCTTGCCCATTTAGCAATTGGAAAACCAAGACAAAAAGAAATAACCCATGTGAAGACATATACAAGACATGTATGAATGTAAGGCAAGGCAATGGAATTTTAAACAAACATACCAGAACATGTCTAAAGGATTGCTTGCCCTCTTCAGAATCACCTCTAGAGGCCATAGACTTACTCAGAACTAATCATATGCTATAAAAAAGGCACCCCACTACTTTATAGTAATATCTCCTTTTAAATTCAACAACATTTATTAAGTTAAGGAGACCTATGTACCATGTATGCTGTACTGTTGGTACTGCAGATACAAAACCAAAAGCAAGATGGTCCTTGCCCTCAAAGTGCTTACATTATACCGTGGTACCATAACAAATACACAAATAAATGACTACAAAGTATATGCAAAGTTATGCAAACAACTTCTCAGATAGATTAGCAATAGCACAGGGGAACAAGAAAGGTAGCCCATGAGCTGTGCTTTGAAGGGAGCCCAAGATTTATGGAGCATTGATGAAGAGATAATGAATTCTTGACATGGAGTACCACCTGGACAAAGGCACAAAGGTCAGAAATGAAATATCTATTGTAGAGAACTACTAATTCTGAAGTGTAAAACTCAAGGCCCATGAGGCCACACACAGCTCACAAAAACTCCCAATGATGGGAAATGACACTGTCCAAGAAAGTGTGATAGAGTAAGAAGAGAAAAAGACAAAAAGTCAGGAGAGATGGGGTTCAAATCCTTCCTCTGATACCTACCAGCTATGTGACCATGGGCAGCCACTTTACCTTTTGAAGTCTGTTTCCTCATCTATAAAATCAAGGTAATACCAATACCCACACACAGGGTATTACAAGGATCAGATGAGATACATATGTATAGTGCTCTGTTATCATTACCTATGTTTTGGGGTTATCAAATTGGCAATTGTATGGGAGATAGATTAGACAGGAGAAAGACTGTAATAAAAGGAAACCAACTTGTGTAGTGGTTAGGGACCAGACCTGTTATTTAGTTGATCTCAGAACTTTCAGGTGAGAAAACTCCCTCTACTAATATAGGCCAGTATATTCTCTGCTACTTATAGTCATAGAGAATTGTCTTAAGCACTTAGAGATTATATGACTTGGCCAGGGTCCCATAGCCAGTACGTGTCAGATGGCCGATTCTCTACCTAGCATGGCGCACTGCCTCTCAGATATCGTAAAGATAGAATCAAAGGGGCATCTAGGTGGTGCAGTGAGTAGAGCGCTGGCCCTGGAGTCAGAAGGACCTGAGTTCGGATCTGGCCTCAGACACTTAACACACACAAACAAAAACCTAGCCGTGTGACCTTGGGCAAGTTACTTAACCCCAACTGCCCTCCAAAAAAGCAAAAAAAAAAAAAAAGATAGAATCAAAGAAGTCTTAGAAATGAATTGGATAGGGGAAGTGAAGGAAAGAGAAGAGTTGGGGATGATTTGATGATTCAGTGGCTAGGGCTGTGGATTCAGGAACACAAGTTCAAAACTTGTCTTAGAAACTTAGCCAAGTTATTCCAGCCAAGTCATGAGCTCTGTGATTTTCTTGGCCTCTGTTTTCTCATCTGTGAAATGGGGATAATAACTGTACCTACTTCCCAGGGTTATTGTGAGGATCAAATGAGACAATATTCATAAAATTCTTAGCATGTGCCTGGCACACAATAGGCACTATATAAAGGCTAGGTGACCCTGGGTAACTAGAAGAACAATGGTGTCATCAATCAAAATGATGGAGTTGTTGGACAAAAATGATATCGCTTAGTTTTATCACCTACCTTACTCACCAGACATGGTTCCAAATGACTTGTGGTTTTGTTTAAAATAAAAAATCAAATCTAATCACAAGGATGAAGATTGGCCACCATTGAAGATATTGAGAAAAAAATGTGTTATAAGCCCCTTATCTGTTCTTGCTGTGTGAGTCTGGCCAAGTTGCTTAATCTCATGACACCTTAGGTAACTGTAAAATTAAAGTTTGCATTAGAATGTGCTTATTTGCACTGAGAGATGGAATTTCCTTTTTGAAAATTTCTCTATACCAGTGAAACCACAGATCTAATACCTGTTGCTATCCTATTTAAGGTTAAGACTGTATGCATGATGATACCTCATAGGGCAAAGTAGTTAAAATCATCAGTTTCCTCATTAGTAAAATAGGAGTATCAATAGCCCCTCCCTCACAGGATCATTGTGAGGGTCAGATGAGATAACACATATGATCTGTCTGTGTGTATATAGAGAGATATAGATAATAAGTTTTGTAATTATGAAAGTGTTATGAAATGTTTGTTACCATGTTTAGATACCATACTGGATTTCCTGGACTAGCTATAGAGTTGAGACATCTATAAGCAGTGACTTAGATTCTGAGTTTGTAAAATAGGGAAAGACAAAATACTTGAATGTTCATTGAATGTAAGAGAAGCTTTATCTCCTCCGACTAGGAAAAAAATGTTCTTTATTTGGAAACAATATTTTTTGCCTAAACATGTAGCCTCTACTACTTCCCTTATTTTTGAAAATTTTTTTTAAATATGAATTACTCTACCCTCCTCATCTCACTGCCTTTTTTAATGAATTTTTTTTTTTGCAATTAATGAAAAGCATCATTTTTATAGTCACAAATCGTTATAAAACAACCTCTTAAATTAATCACCAAGACTGGAATCTTTTTCCCACATCAGTAACTCATCAATAGCCAAAAAAAATCTGTTGGAACAAAAAATATTTTGTCAAATTCTGGTGTTTATAGGCATAAAGTTTTTTTTTTAATCAAGTGGAGTGAGGATCTTAATACATATACTCACATGGGCTAAATTTGGCATATAATGAAAAAATATAATGACACACATGAAGCCCCCAAAATAGACCACTGTGTTGGAGTCCCTCCTGACATTCTCTTGCCAGGGAGAAGTCTGTGATCATATGAAGCCCTAAGCTTGGCACCCAACCTTTTCTGACAGCTGGCAGCTTACAGCTGATGAATGGACTTGTCCCCTTTCACATAACCATTGCACAAGCATTAAATGAATTTCCTTTGAACTCTGCTTCCTCATAGCTGATAAAATAGTATAGGTCAGATGTGGAAAGCCTGCATCAGGGTCCCCACCCCTGTAATTAGTCCAAGTCTCATTTACCCAGTTTTTATTTCTTTTGCCATGAAAGGTGTTAACAAGTAGCAAGAACTATACTATAGGTTCTAAGAAGAAACTTTCTTGTACTTGAGTAAGAATGAGATCCTTTATTAATCATCTTTACTCCAGAGAAAGTAAGCATCAACAGAGGTTTTTGTAGTTCTCTAAGAAAGGAAACACAATGTACATATACATACATACATATATTTGTGTATAAACATATATAAACATACATATATACATGCACGTGTATATACACATATGTATATTATATGTGTGTATAGACATATGCATGTGTATATGTGTCTGTATATTTATGTAATTAATAGTAAGAGGTTGAAACTGGACCTGTGATTTAATTGGTATAAGAAACTCTTTCCCAAGTCAGGTCAGCACATTCTATGCAGCCTATAATTTAAGAACGTTGCTGAAAGCACTTGATGGATGGTGAAGTGATTTGCCCAGAGACAAACAGCAAATATGGATCAAAAACAGGACCTGAACCTAGATGTCTTCATTCTGAAGCAAGTTCTCTACCGACTGTGTCATACTGACTCTCATTCATATGATGCTTCAAGTTTGTAAAGAGCTTTTGATATATTATATAAATATATATGCACTTATATTTGTTAAATTGAAATCCTGGGCATATTCTGTAGATTATTAACTCTCTGGTCCTTTAAAATGCAAACTGTACTTCCATTGGCTCTATAACAAGAAACTTTGTTGTTGTGGGGGGGGGGTTTGGGGGAAGGGGTATTTAGATGCTCCCTCTGTACATCCCTGCCTATAAATCCCCTTTTTTAGCTACCTTACTCAGATTGTCTGTGAATATAACAACAAATCTGTTTTTAAGAGACTCCTTTCAAATGAATATATAAATACAACTGCTCTATGCATAAGGAAAACATTCTAGGAATGTCATATTCCACTTAATTACATAATACTTTTAGAACCCATATTAATACTTTTGATGATGATGATAATTTATACTTATCAGATATCCTAAAAATAAGTCTTAGGGGGAGGCTAGGTGGTGCAGTGAGTAGAGTGCCAGCCCTGGAGTCAGAAGGACCTGAGTTCGGATCTGGCCTCAGACACTTAACACACACACACAAAAACAAAAACCTAGCCGTGTAACCTTGGGCAAGTTACTTAACCCCCCCCCCCAAAAAAAAAGTCTTTCCCTTTCCCTCCCACCCCTCCATAAAAACTGTTACCAAAGCATTTGGAAACAGTTATTAATCTTTAAAAATTCTACCTTCAGTTGCATTTTTATACTAGGAGGCATAGTGGATAAAGTGTTGCATTTAGAGTAAAGATACCATGAGTTCAAATTCTACCTCAAACACTTTGTAGCTGGGTGACTCTTATGTCTTTCTTTGAATCTCTAGCACTTAGCACAGGCCTGACATGTAGTAGACACTTAATAAATGTTTATTGATTGATTGACTCTGGGAAAATCATTTAGCATCTCAGTCTCAGTTTCCTCATCTGTAAAATGGTAATAGTAATAACACCTCACAGGATCCTTGTGAGATTCAGATAAGATTATATATATATATATATATATATATATATATATATATATATATATATATATATAAAATGCTTTACAAACTTTAAAGCATTAAATAAATGTTAGAATTATTAGAATTAGTATTTTCTGTTATCTTCTCAATATGAGATTGTATTACTCACATGAGCAGCTGGGTGGCACAGTCTGGGCCCAAAGTAAGGAAGACTCATCTTTGTGAGTTCAAATCTGGCCTCAGATACTTACTGTGTGACCCCTGGGCAAGTAACCTCATGTAACCCTGTTTGGCTCAGTTTCCTTATCTGTAAAATGAGCTGGATGAAGAAATGGCAGCTTTGGTATTACATGCATATAAACTGAATACATTGACAATCCATAAGTTGGGCCTTCCCCTTCCTTTTCTGGTGTACATCTCTTTGTTGATAGTTCCTTCACTGGTGATATGTTAGAGCCCACCCTCTTCCACCACATGTACTTTGACGTTGCTTTTTGGGTGACACAGCTATCAATTTTTTGAAGACTGCAGGGTTTCCTGACCAGCATCATTTGAAGTCTGTCGGTGTTACAAAGAGGGGCCTTTGTTTCAGAGAGAGCTGTGAAATCATTGTAAGCATTGCACATTTTCCAAAGGCAATTGAGTCCACTTCCCTCCTCCTGTTCATTCTCTCTCACTTGAAAAGCAATCATCTCTAATAGTTTTGCTGTTAGAGATGGACACACTTTAAAAGGTTTAGAGATGGTTTCAGTAAACTCCATTATATTACTGACTCACAGGGAGAAACACTGTCTTTTTTTATCAGGTAAAAATTACTCTTTTCATTCCTCAGAAGCAAAGTAAGTTCAACCTAGCAAATCTGTAATTCCAGAGGCTGGGTAAAGATTTCAGTGGAAGTTGGGAGGGATGAGTGAGGGGTATTTACTTGTTTTTTTTAATGGGTATTATTGGCTACATTGTTGGGGGTGGGGGTGTTAGAAAATCTAGACTTCTTCCTGAGGTGAAGGTGATAAAATAGACAGAGTACCCTGCCTGGAGTCAGGAAGATTCACCTTCATGAGTTCAAATACAGCATCAGACACTTACTGGCTATGTGACCTTGGGCAAGTCACTTAATCCTGTTAGCCTCAGTTCCTTGTCTATAGAATGAACTGGAAAAGCAAATGGCAAGGTGCTCAGGTATCTTTGCCAAGAAAACCCCAAATGGGGTCATGAAGAGCTGGACACAATTGAAACAACTCAACAACAACAACAACAAGGTTTTCCCCTGAGTTCTGCCCCCTGCTCTGGAAAGCCATCTTTTAAAACAAGTAAATTTTTACACAAGCAAGAACAAAGAGCAAGGAGAGAGAAAAAAATTAGCGAAGCCAAACAATTCATTGAAAAAGTATGACATAAGCAATGTTCCACACTCATGGACCCCAACCTCTGCAAAAGAGTGGGATGATAGGGAGTGTCTGCTCATATTTCTTTTAGGGTTCCAAGATTATTCTTAATAATTTCATGATGCTCAGGGCTGTCCAAGCTTTATTTGTTGTTTTAAATAATTTTGTTATTTTTACATGCATTCATAATGTGTTCTTCCCACTACCCTCCCACTGAACAACAAAAAATAATGAAAAACAAAACCTTCATAATAAGCATGCATCATCCAGCAAAAAAAAAAAAAAAACTTCCCACATTCTCCATACCCCAAAACGTATAACTCTCTATGAATGTTAAATTCAGCGTCTCTCTGGCAAGAGATGAGTGGTGCATTTCATGCTCAGTCTTCTGGATTTGGTGTTTTCATTGCATTGACCAGAGTTTTGGATAGTAAGATGGCACGGAGAATAGAGTACAGTACTGGAGCCAGAGAGATCCAGGATCAAATCCAATCTACGTTAGTTACTAGCTGTGTGACATGCATGGCAAGTCATTTAAACTGTGTCTGGTCAGTTTCCTCAGCTATAAAATGGGGCTTGGAGTAGCACCTACCTCGAAGGGTTTTTGGTATGAATTACAAGAGGTACTATTTGTAAAACATTCAGCACAGTACTTGGCTCATGGTAGGTACTTAATAAATGCTTCTTCCCTTCCCCATTTTTTCTCCATGATGTTGTTATCATTGTATGAATTGCTCTTGAAGTTCTGTTTACTTTACTCTGCATTAGTTTATTGGATTTTCAGATTCCTCTGAAGCTGCTCATTTCATAGCTTTTTTATGGCATAATAATATTCCATGACATTCATCTTCTGACATTTGTTTAGCCATGCTCCAATAGGCGACACCCCTCTTAGTTTCTAATTTGGGTCTACCAGGATAAGAAGCTATAAATATTTTTTGTGTATGTATGTGCATGTGCATACACACGCATATGTCCCCTTTCCTCTTTCTTTGATCTCTTTGGGGTAGAACAGGCTTAGTAGTGGTATGGCTGGGTCAAAGAGTATGTACAGTTAATTACATTGGGGAATAGTTGCAAATTGCTTTCCAGAATGACTGAAGCAACTCACAGCTCCAACAGTATACTAATATGCCTTTTTTTTCCTATAGTTTATCCAACATTTGTCACTATCCTCTCTTGTCCTATTTGCCAGTCTGATGGGAGTGAATTGGAGCTTCAGAGTTGCTTTAATTTGAATTTATTTAATTATCACTTATTTAGAGTGTTTTCCATATGCATTGCTAGCTTAGATTTCTCCCTTTGAAAACAGTCTGTTCATATTCTTTGACCATTTAGTTATTGGGGAACAGCTCTTAGTCTTATAAATTTGTATCAGTTCTTTATGTATCTTGTATGTTAATCCTTTATCAGGGAAACTTGCTGCAAAGATTTTTCCCCATTTCCCCATTTTCCTTTTCATTTTAACTGTATTAAGTTTATTTATACAAAAACTTTTAAATTTTATGCAAATAAAATTGTCTATGTTATCTTGTATGATATTTCCCCATGATTTGCTTTGTCATGAACTTTTCCTTTTTCATAGACCTGAAATGTATTTTTTCCTTGCTCCTCTAATTTGTTTATAATTTTATATCTAAATGACATATCCATTTGGAGGTTATTTGATATATGGTTTGAGATGTTGACCTACACCCAATGTTTGCCATGTTTTCCCAATAGATTTTGTCAAAGAGCAACAAATCCTTCCTTCACTACATTAACTGGTCTTCAGGTTAATGAAATATTTTGCTGCTATGCTTGCTTGCTTTTATATGTACAACATTCATTTTTTGCTATCTAGTGTGGTTCTTTACATTTACATTATTGCAGTTTTATCTATCTATCTATCTATATGTATGTATATATATATATATATATATAATTTCCCTCACTCTTATTTCACTTTTTATCAGTTCACAGATGTCTTTCCATATTTCTCTCTTTTCTTCATGTTTATTATCTCTTATAGAACTCTAATATTCCATTACATTGGCACTAACTTTGTTTAGTCATGCTCTAAATGATGGGCATCAAACTTATTTCCAATTCTTTGCTACCACAAAAATGCTGCTATAAATATTTTGGTGTATATGAAACCTTTATTTTTGCCAGTGACCTCCTCTAGGCATAAACCTAGCAATGGAATTTCTGGATCAAAAGATAAGAGCATTTTAGTCATTTTATTTGCATAATTCCAAATGGCTTTCCAGATGGTTGCACCAATCAACATCTCCATTAACAATGCATCTGTGTGCCTGTCTTTCCCCAAAGTCTCCAACATTGCCTATTCTTATGTTCTGTAATCCTTCCAGTTTGCTAGCAGTTGGATAAAACTGCAGAGGTGTTTTGATTTTCATTTTTCTTATTATTAGTGATTTGGAACACTGTCACATAGTTGTTAATAGCTTGTAATTCTTGTTTTGAGAACTATTTTTTCTATTACAACTACTCTCTTGATCTGTATCCTCATGGGATATCTATTATATATTACATGTATAACATATTGCTATGTATACACATATGTATATATATATATATATATATATATATATATATATATACATGTATGTGTGTGTATATGAATCAATTCCTTATCGGAGAATCTTGACACAAGGGGTTTTTATTTCCAGCCAAACATTTCCCTCCTTTTTCTTGATGCTTTTTTTAGTTGATTTTTTTTTGTACAGATGTGCTTCAATTTCATGTAATCAAAATTATGTATTTTATCTTTTAAAAATTCTCTTTACCCCTTGTTTTGTGAAGAATTCATCCTCTACCCAAAGATGAGAAAACTATATGATCTCCATCTCTTCTAATTTTTGTGGTATGATATTTAATATTCCAGTCACACAACCATTTTGAATTTATTATGGAATCTTATGTGAGATGTTGATGTCAACCTAATATATAGGTCTGGGAATCGTGTACATTAGTGACAGTAATTAAACTCATGGGAGCTAATAAAGTCACCAAGTGAAAAAGAGAGAGTATATGGAAAAGAGGAAAAGGTACCAGGGCAAAAAACTGTGGTCTATCCCTAGAATCAGGGGACATGATAAAGCCAAGGAAAATTATAAAAGAGTGAGCAGAGAAGGCAGAATGCAAACCAAGAGTGTCATGAAAACCTAGAGAGAAGTATCCAGACAGAGAAGGTTAAGAATGTCAAATGCTGCAAAAATGTTGAGGATGAGGACTAGGGAAAGGCTGTCAGGTTTGACAGTTAAGTGGTCATTGGTCACTTTGGAGAGAGTAGCTTCAGTTGATTGAGGAGATGGAAAGTCAGATTGTAAAGAAGTCTAAGAGAATTGGGTGGGGGCGGGGGACGTTATTGGTAACATTTGAAGATGCAATAAGATAGTGGGGGCAGAAATTAGATTTCCAAAAGTTAAGATTAGATAGTAAGGAAGTAGAGACTACTCACTCTAGAATTTTGTTAGTGAAAAGAGAAAAATACTTTTCATCAGCAAAATACAATGTGTTTGTTTTTAGTGAATTCAAAATGTTTATTTCCATAGAAGCACTGTTATAAATGATTATGAGTTACCAGGCCAACCCACAAAAGTCTATTAAATCCATACTGTGACTGAACTCTAATAGTAATATTGACAGATGACTTCTAGGTTCTGAAAGCCAGGGGACATGTGGAGAAGGGCTATCTTGAGGGAAACTATTTAATTTAAATTTAATTAAAGTTTGTCTTTGGCATTCTCATAGCATTCTATTTGCACCTTCCTCTGGGGAAAGACATCTTCCCATGCCTCATAATCACATATTACCCAAAGCCCCTTGCTGGTAGTCTATAAGCAAACCTTCCATCCTCCAAAAAGTGTTGTTCTATGCTTCAAAAGAATTTATTTCACTTCCCAAGTTTATATTCCTTTAGGTTGTTGCTATCCATAAAGAATACAGTTATTAATATGATTTATTCATACTAATGAGTCAGTATAGAAGAAGAAATTGAAGCTGCTGAAAAAGGAGGAAATAATTGAAAGAGCAGGGTCTTTGGAAAAGGTGGTGTGTATAGAATTAAGGGTATTGGTAGGGGATTAGCCTAATAAAAGAAAAACAACTCCGAGGTAAAAATGAAGGAAGAGGAAGATAAATATAGAAGCAATCATTGGAAGGGAAGATGAAAGAAGAGAGGAGCGTGTCTGATGCCTTCAATCTTTTCAGTAAATTAGAAAATAAGCTCATTTGCTAAAAGGGAGAGACATAGAGGTGGGGGTGAAAGTAGGGGTATAGGAGGAGAGTGTAAAACTTGGAGAAGCTATTGTACAAGTACATCAACATGAGATAGTTCACTTTCCTTCTCTGTAAAATTAGGTGGTCTCTGAACTCTTTTTTACTTCTAAATCTATGATCTTGTGCTGTGAAAAAAGGGAATCTACTCCTCCCTCCACAGCAACCTCTCCTTAATAATAGGACAGATCATGACCTGGAGGAACTTCTGCCCTGGATCCCTGCTCTCCTGATAGAAGACAATTTCAGGAAAGTCCCTGCCCTGTTTCATTGCCTCCTTCTTGATCACCTCCTCCACAACCTTCTTACAAATAGCCTTATGGTATCCATACTCTTCCTGCTCACTCTCCCCTCCAGTTCTGGAACCATGAACCATGTCAGAATGAGCTCTGGCATTTTCCCTGAATGGGCTTTGTCAATCTACTCCTCATGGCTCCATTCACTGTCTTTATAACTTTTGGACCTATGTGCCTTTCCCTGGGCACCACTCCCCTACGTGCTTAGTTTTTCTCATTAAAATGTGGATCCTAAAGGGCAGGAACTATCTTTACTTCTGTATTCATTTTCCCTGCCCTTAGAACAGTGTTTGGCACATTGTAAAGGCTTAATAAATACTTTTTAATTTATTAATTCATGGATTTGACAAGGAACAATGAAGATAATAACTATACCTAGCTTTTATATAGCATTTTAAAGTTTGCAAAGCACTTAATCTCATTTGTTGTTATAATAATCCTGTGAAGTAGATGTTGTTATTCTCCCCATTTTATAGATGAGGAAACTGAGGAAGGAAGAGGTTAAGTGACTTTTCCAGAGTCATGCAGTTGGCAACTATCTGCAGTGGATTTGAGATCAGGTCTTTCTGACTCCAAATCCAGGGCTCTGTTTACTCATTCTGCCGCCTAGTTTAGGACATTGGGAATTATACAGATTTGGAGGGCAGTTAGATGAAACAGTAGATAGAGTGCTAGGCCTGGACTCAAGAAGAGTCATCTTCCTGAATTCAAATTCACCCTCAGACACTTACTTAGCTGTATGACCCTGGGCAAGTCACTTAATTGTATTTGCCTCAGTTTCCTCATCTATAAAATGAGCTGGGGAAGGAAATGACAAACTACTGCAGTATTCTTGTCAAGAAAACCCTAAACAGGGTCATAAAGACTCAGATTCAACTGAAAGTGACTGAATGACAAGAGATTTGGAAATTAATATAATGAGCACTGTTAAGAAAAAGAAAGTACTTAAGACTACTTAAGGAAGCAAATAAATAGTGATGTTAGGGCAGTATTAAAGTTAGAAAATAGTTAATTAAAACTAACACTTTAATTTATGTTTTTAAGTCTTCCTTAAAAATAATATTCATGAAAAATTATTATTCCCCTGAGATTCACTCTTAAAATAACCAAAATTTTGTGTGATGTTATTCATTTGCTATCATAAGCCACAGGAGGTTGAAGATTTTGTTCTTCCCTTTAATAGCAACATAAAAGTTTATCACCCTTATTAAATTCAAGTTAATATCATTAAATCAAAATGAAAAGGAAAAATGGATCTCAATCATTGTTGCATAACTGGGGAAGCACCCACTCTGGGCAAATAAAATAATACATTTAGAGCACACCTTTACTTGAGAATTCCCTAGTTTTTCATAAAAACAACTTGAAAAAGAAAAAGTCCACTTTTTACCAACAGCAAAAGTGTAGTACTTGCAATCTGCATATAATAAAACAAGGAAATAAATAACAGAAGGTCACATCTGATTTATATTCTTGGCCTAATAAATACTTCATTTCCTATCAGCCTATTCTTCACACTATTCCTACTTTTAATTTATTGAGCTATTTTACCAACTTGTACATCATTTATAAATAAAGCAAACATACACATTTCCTCATAAGTTAATACCTAAACATTATTTTCTCTACCCTTTACTTTCCCCCACTGATGCTACTACCTCAGTAGTCATGGGACATTTCATGTTACAGAATATAAATGATAAATACAGGTTTCTATCCACACTCATCTCTAAAATAAGCACTCCACATGCCAGGCTTTTCTGTTTGGTTGTGTTATTTGTTTTACTTTTTGCATGGAGAAAGAGAAATGTATAGTTTAAGGTTGGAATTTGTAAAAGCCAAATAGGTCATTGTGACTGAAACACTTTTCATTTGGATGATACAGTTAGATGGTACATTGACCTTCTTTGCATAGCACTTTGAGACAAAACAAAAATATAGTTTTATTAATTTATGATTATAGATTTTCAGAATCAGAAGGAACCTCAGACTCTATCTAGACCAACTGACATTTGAACAGAGTTCATCTAGTTTAGGGGTGGGGAGCCTGGGGAGCCATGTGTCACTTTCTAGGTCCTCAAGTGTCCTCGAGAAGGGCCATACTTAGAGACTGCTAGGTGGTACAGTAAATAGAGGACCGGCCCTGGAATCAGAAGGACCTCAGTTCAAATCCAGCTTCAGATACTTGACACACTTATTAGCTGCGTGACCTTGGGCAAGTCACTTAACCCCAATTGCCTTGCCTTCCCTCCTCAGAAAAAAAAGGGGCCACACTTGAGGAACTAGAGGGCCACATGTGGCCTCAAGGCCCCAGAATCCTCACCCCTGATTCTAGTACAATCTACATCTAGATAGGACTCTAAAAATTCCCTAGTAAGTAGTATTTCAGCTTCTACTCGAAGACCAACAGGAAAAGTTTATTCACTACCTTTATGAGGCAGCCAATTCCACTTTGGGATAGCTCTAGTTGTTAATAGACTTTTTTTATGTTGACCTAAAATTTCTGTAACTTCTACCCCTTGATTCAAATTCTTCCCTCTAGAGACAAGTATAACACATCTTATCCCTCTCCCACATTACAGTCTTCCAGATATTGGAACAGTTGTCATATTCCCCCTAAGTCCTGGGGTTAATTGTGCCTAGTTTCTTTAGCCATGGTTTGAAGAATCCTTGTTTTTCCTGTACTTTGATTGAACCATTCTTTCTGCTTTTGACCTTTTTCATGAGTCCTCTGTTTTTGAGAGTTGACAGAGCCTTAGAAATTATGACTTCTGCTATTGTTTTGTATACCTCAAAATGCTTTAGGATAATAAAGCCAGCTTATTTAAACTGACTTTCTTCATTGTAGGGTACAATTTAATGTAATGACATTAACAGTAATACTATTATTATTAATACATCAAACATACCTGGCACTTATCTAACTTTAAAGTTAGCAAAGTGTTTTTCTCACAACACCCTATGAGAGACAGGTAGTCCCATTTTAATGACTTGTAAACTGAGGCTCAGACAGGTAGGTGAGTTTCACAAGTTAACACAGCTAATTATTTATAGTCCTGGGATTCAGTCTCCAAAAGCAGTGGTCTCTCCACTATGTCTCTGTGTCCCCATTAACTCTGCTACTTTCAATCTATCTGTTCACATATATACATGTTCTTTGCTGACTGAATGACCCCACAAAGGTACATTATACCTTAAGATCCACCCCACTGTAGAAAACACTGTTTCAGTCTATATCGACAAAAAAGCTACTTTTACTTTTTTTTATAAGTGAAACTTAGCACATTAAATCCCAACTTTTGAATGATTACAGCTCATTCTTGCTTTAGCTATGAGTAGATCTAAATTTCTAAGCGCAGTCCTTATCAAGAATAAAGCTACTGTCTCCTTGGCCAGAATAATGAGGTGTGCAAAATGAATGCTTTAGCGAGTGAAATTGTGAGAGACTTCACTGGAGAAATCACTCATCATTGTGTTCATTCTGCCAGTTCGAGATGAATATACTGGATTCAATCCCCACAAGTGACATTTCCTCTGTTCTCTCTTTTTGAGAGTGATACCAGCTCTTTCCTAAATGTATTACTATTAAATTCATCAAGAAATGTAAGAGGCTACATTCTTTTCCCCTATGTGCTAAAGAAGGCCTTCCATATAAAAATCCCTAAGCATTAACAGATCATGAATATTGGCAGCAAATGTTGTGCTGAATATCATCTCCAAGAAGAGGGAAGATAATCCCTGCAGTGATGAGAAGAGACCCTCTGGTGTCTGAGTTGTGGTTATATTTGCCTTTCTTGTCCTTTGGTGCTGGCGGGGAGAGACACAGCACACTCCATGGGAGAAACAAGCTAATGCAGCTGTCTTCCCTAATCAGTCAATAAAACCCAGTCCCTCGGGGAGGCAGGCAAAGGCAGATACATGCTCAGACTCACAAACCCAGCTGATTAACAGTGAAAGCTGGTAAAGTTACCCCCTAAGCCTGTCTAGCTCATCAGGCCCAGAAATGTAATTTAGATGATTATCTCTGTGCCCATTAAACCTTGTGACCTGTTGTAGTCTGTTTGAAGTTGGCTTGCTTACATTTGCTAATAGGAAGAACAGAAGGATTAACTCAGAGGTCATGAAATCAGAGAGCAGCCAATTTGATGGTAAAAGAGCACAAGAAGCCTTCCTACTTTCTCTGTGGGGTGGAGGATGAAACCATAAGAAGAAGGTCCTGTCAACAGATTCCATTTCTTTATGGAAAAGGAGGGGGAATTTGGAAGGCAACCAAAGCCCTGGTTCCTTCACTTTCCAATAATTTCAGCCAGTTTCTGAGATTTATGTGTCATATTCTAGCAATAGGGGAATCATGTAAGAACAAGGGTTGTTGAAATGTAGCATAACATCAATACCACTTGAAAGACTTAATGAGGATGTTGTATTCATTGTCTATATTCTTTAATAGTTTGATGATAGAAGGCTTGATCTATTGGGGTTTATGAAATGAAAAGAATAGTTTCAGAAATACCTACAAAAATCCCAACTATCTAATCAATCCAATCCAGTTTAATCCAATAAGGATTTATTAAACACCCATCAAATGGATGACATTGTGCTAGGTGTTGGAGAAAACAGTCACTGCCCTCAAGGAGTTTGCATTCTACCAGGAGATGCAAACAGTTACATGATCAGTAAACACAAGATAAATTGAGGAGGGGAAGGAGGCAAAAACATTGAATACTTCACAAATTTGATTGTCATCCTTTTCAAGATCATTGTTCAGAAATCATCTTTAGTCTAGATAGATGTTACTTTTCATCAATCACACACAATTCTGTTTAGAAGTTCTCTTACTTTTCTAAGCTTTCCCACAAGAATATTGGAGATCCAGTTTTTCTTTTTCTTTTTTTAAGCAATTGGGGTTAAGTACCTTTTCCAAGGTTACACGGCCAGTTTTTTTTGTGTGGGTGGTAAGTATCTGAGGCTGGAACCAATCCTGGGTCCTCCCGACTCCAGGGCCAGCACTCTTACTCACTGTGCCACCTAGCTGCCCTGGGTTTTTATTTTCTTGTGAAAGGTAAATTAAAGGGATCTATCATTTAACTCCTCAACACCACAGATAATATTTACTTCTAAGTAATATAAATGTATCTGCTTTTAAAAACCTGAAATAGCTGAAGAGTAAAACTTTAAGCCATGTAAGATCAGGGGTGATTATCTGCATGTAAAAGTTTGACAAAATCTCAGAGGCAGAAGGGTCTTGGCACCAATCTAGTCTAACCCATACAAGAAAGGGATCTCCATTATAAGATATGTGACAAATTATTATTTGCCCCCTACTTGCAGATTTCTAGGAGAGGGAAACCTACTGCCTGTCAAGGTAGCCCATGTCTCAGCTGACCTTTAGTTCTAATTGATAGAAAACTTTTCCTGAAATTAAGCCAAAATTAGCATTTTAGCAACTTTTACCTATTGCTCCTGGTTTTGCCCTTTGAGGTCAAGGAGAATAAATCCAGTCCCTCCCTCTTATAAAAGCAAAGCATAAAAGTATTCAGTTCACAAAAAGAACCTCTATGTTCCTTTCAAGCAGGGGTTCATAACCTGGGGTTCATGTCACTGAATTTATTTTAAGGGGTCCAATTGCATCTTTATTTTCATTAACCTCTAACTAAAACTTAGCATTTCATTTGTTTAAGAATTTAAAAAAATTATTCTGAGATGGGATTTATAAGCTTTACCTCACTTTTTACCGGAAAACCATGACACAGAGAAAGGTTAAGAATTCCTTATGAACTCTCCTAGTCAATTGAAAATGGGATTTTATTGAAAAGAATCTGATTTCTGAACTTTAAAGAATCAATTAAGGATTTATTAAAAGGTACACCAGGGGGCGGCTAGGTGGCGCAGTGAATAGAGCGCCGGCCCTGGAATCAGAAGGACCTGAGTTTGGAGCCGGCCTCCGACACTTAATCCGCACAAACAAAAACCTAGCCGTGTAACCTTGGGCAAGTTACTTAACCCCAATTGCCCTAAAGGGGCGGCTAGGTGGCGCAGTGAGTAAGAGCGCCGGCCTCGGGAGTTTGGATGACCCGAGATCAGATCCGGCCTCAGAAAATGAGCACCCACGCATAAATCAAATGACTAGCCGTGTAACCTTGAGCAAGTTACTTAACCCCAATTGCTTTAAAAAAAATAAAATAAAATAAAAGGTACACCAGAATTGTATCTTCCCATTACCTTTGAAAGATTATAAAATATAAATAAAAATTAAAAAGTGAGTAGGAGTTTTAAAGATGCTGATAAGTTGTTTTAGTCTATGAAGGCTGATAAGTAATTAAAATTAATATGTAAATGCCAAATGAACATATGTAAAGATCACTTGAAGATGTTGCAATAAAATAAGCCAGCAGTTTCAACTAGATTTGTAGGAGAGATGAGATTTGTTTTGAAAAAAAGCATTGGAACACATGAGGACTCTTAGAAGCCCAAATACAGGAGTGATCAGCTATAAGAAGAAAACTGGCTTGACCTCTTAATGGGGCTAAAAGCCATCTGTGTGTTGCATAATTTTCAAATGTACATTCACATCCCAGAAATGAAGTCTTACATTTTGGTTGTTTGTTTGTTGCAGAGACATGAAGGTTAGTTGCTAAAAAAAATATAATTTAAATCAGACTTCCTATGGTAAAAGCTATTGTGTAATAGTTCAGTTTTGTATTCATGATATAACTAATTCAAAGCTACTTTAAATGTATTTGCATATTTTTGCCCAATTTTATTTTCCTGGCTTTAATACTATTAAGGAAAGTTGTTTTTGCTTTTTTTTAACATTCATTTGATTCTATGTCTAGTGTTATACACTTGTACTTTAAAATTGTATTTTTCTCTCACTATTTGGTTCTTTGGATGCAAACTATTCCTTCTTTTTTTTGTTAAATTCAAAATAGGATCTTAACAGAGGGCATGGATTTCTGAAGTTTGCTTAATTTTATGCAGAACTTTTCCAACCAACAACCTGTGTCTGCTATGCTCAGTTGGTACAGGTTGGCAGGGAGTGGTATGTGAGGGTGAAGAGCTGAAAAAATTAATTTTATTCTGTCCCCAGCTTAAGAGTGACATGTATTTCCCCATCATTGATCATGCAGAAAACTGGTTTTGATTTAATGTCTAATGTATCCCAAACTCTCAGAACTTTCCAGAAAACTTTCTGTAGAAGATTCAATCTTTTTTTTTTTTAAGAATTATTAAGATTGCCTAATCTAGGAATGGCTGGTGAAATGACATTGTCTCATTATATCATGAAGCAATATTCCAACTGGCATAGTAACTTAGAATTGTGTCCTTTACCTTAAGAACTACACTTGAGCCAGATCTCAATTGAGTGTAATTTGGCAAGAATGCTTTTGGAGTCCATTACTATTTTAAATTTTAAAACTCTCAGTCCTCAGAATTAGTTGTGAGCACTTGAATATCAAAATATTGGTTCTGCACTGATAAAGTAAGTTGGTCAAAAGTGTCATAGGTTTCTATAGTCAATATGCAGTTAGTTTAACTGATTAATATATGCTTTTCTGTGCTCATGTTAAGAAACCTATTAAGAGTGTCATATATTTAGGGGCGGCTAGGTGGTACAGAGAATAGAGCACCAGCCCTGGAATCAGGAGGACCTGAGTTCAAATCTAAATGCAGATGCTTGATACACTTACTAACCATGTATCTTTGGGCAAGTCACTTAACCCCAATTGCCCTCCAAAAAGCAAAAAAAAAAGTGTCATATATTTAGGAAGTAGCATTATGAGAAACCAGTAAAAAGATTCTAGATTTTTAATGTTTCTCATTCCTTTATTAGATTTAGAAAATTCTTGTGTCTAAGTGTTAATACCATCATTTAAGAACTTGAATATTTGTACTGCCTCACAACCTTAAGTGTTTTCCAACAGCATTGGCTTTGCTTTTGCTAATAGATACCAAATTTTAAGTCAGCACCTTTAAATTGTTCCAGCAATTCAGCAGACCTTTGATTTCAGCAGAACAAACCCTCCCTCCATTGACAAAATTCAAGGTTTCTTCATGTGTTATTAGATTGTCTTCATGAATCACCCCTCCCAACACATACCCCATGCACATTATTTTTATCAACACTTCTGTCTTATCTCCACTATTAAACTGTAAGATCCATAAGAGCAAAGATTGTATCTTATCTAAACTTTGCAACTCTCTGAATGATGATCATAGAACTCTTTTGATAAATGTTCAATGAATCAGTGAGTTTCTGTGACTAGGAAAAAAGTCATTACCAGGTGAATAATATTTTGGTAATATGTATTTAGATAATAGGGCTTCAGGCAACAAGTATATTGGTCCATTGCCAGGTTTGCATTGAAAATTGTTTAGTTTTAGTTTATAGTCATATGTGTTTCTGTTTAGAATGTCATGATTCAGCTATAAAAAGGACCTTACAGCCAAATTACAAGTATCACATACTTTAGAGATCTCTTTGATAAGTAATAGGCAAAATACATTTGTTTATTACTTTGCTGCAAATTGAAAGGCAACATGGCACAAAAAGAGTGCTAGACTTAGAGTCAGAAAGCCCAGGTGCGAATCCTGGCTCCAGAACTAACTCATTTTGTGACTAAGGAAAAATCATAGAATTGTAGATTTAAAGTTGGGAGGGATCTTAAAAATCACCCAGTTCAATCTTCTAACTCTTCCAAGGAAGAAACTAAGACCCAATAAAGTAAAATAATTCATGCAAGTCATAGAGGGACTATAATCAAACAAAGGTTAGAATCGAAGCCTTCTGACTACAAATCCCATCCTCCCTCCACAGTATTAAATATCTTCTCAGAGCCTTTGTCTCCTTATCTATAACACTAAGGGCAATGACACTCATGCTGGAGAGGCAGCATGGCAGAGTAGGACAGGAGGCAGCCTTGACAGCAAGACTACCCAAATTCAGTTCTTGTTTCTAACACATATTGCCTGTGTAACCAACCATGAGCAAAACCACTTAATCTCAGTGCCTCAGGCTACTCTCTCAAAATACTTGTCAGATAGGTATAGTGGATATTCCATTTGTGTTTAGATTGGACTAGATGGTAGCTGACATCCCTTCTAAATCTCAGCGTTTGTGATTCATTGTGGCAGGCAGTTGCCTATATGCACTGATGGAGTTTCCAGACCTTGAGTTTCCTAAGCCAATAAAATCATAGATGTTGACCTTCCTTTGCAACTCTCTCCCCCTATCCCAATAACCTAAACTCTACCTTCTCTAAATTATGGTAAGGAAAATATTTTGCAAACCCTCCTGTACTATATAAATTGTAATTTTTAAAAAAATTGGTATTATTTTACTATCATAGTTAAGAATTTCCAATAAAATATGTGATTTGATTTTCCAAATATTCTTCCCCTACTGTTCTTGTTTATATATATATATATATATATATATATATATATATATATATATATATAATATATATAATTATATATATATAATTGACATTAAAGGTCATATGGGATAAGAATTTAATCTACTTTATATAAAAGTAAGTTTTTCTCTAGGAAATTCTGTTTGGAAGTTTTGAAAGCAATTGGAGGGGCAGCCAGATGGTACAGTGGATAGAGTACCAGCCTTGGAATCAGGAGGGCTTAAATTCAAATCCAGCCTCAGCCACTTGATACTGGCTGTGTGACCCTGGACAAGTCACTTAACTCTGTCTTGGAAAAAAATTAATTGGAATAAATATCAGTCAGTCAATAAATATTTATTAAATACTTCCTTGTGCCAGGCACTATGCGAAGAGTTGACTATACAAAGAAAGTCAAATGATAGTACCTGTCCCCAAAGAGTTCACAGTCTAATAAAGGAAACATCATGTAAATATCTATTCACAAACAAGAAATTCATAGGATAAATTGAAAGTAATCAACTTTCAAGGAGGGCACTAGAATAAAGAGGGACCAGGACAGGTTACTTACAGAAGCTAATATTTTAGCTGGAACTGGAAGGAAAACAGGAAGCAGAAATGAAGAAAGAGAGTGAGTTCTAGGCATGTGAAGAGTCAGTGAAAACACCTGGAGTGGGGAGATAGCAAATCTTGTTCAAGGAATGGTAAGAAGGCCAGTGTGACTGTGAGGGAGGGAGGGAGGGAGGGAGAGAGAGAGAGAGAGAGAGAGAGAGAGAGAGAGAGAGAGAGAGAGAGAGAGACAGAGAGAGACAGAGAGAGACAGAGAGAGACAGAGAGAGAGACAGACAGACAGACAGACAGACAGAGAGAGACAGAGAGACAGAGAGAGAGAGAGAGAGAGACAGAGAGACAGAGAGAGAGAGAGAGAGAGAGAGAGAGACAGAAAGACAGAGAGACAGAGAGACAGACAGAGACAGACAGAGAGACAGAGAGAGACAGACAGAGACAGAGACAGAGAGAGAGAGAGAGAACGAGAGAGAACGAGAACATATGTAAGGGGTAAGAAGGTAACAAGACTGGAAAGTTAGGGAGAGGTTATGAAGGGCTTTGAATGCCAAAGTATTTTATATTTGATCCTAAAGGTGATAGGGAGCCACAGGAGTTTATTTTAAATCAGACCTGTGCTTTAGAAAGATCACTTTGAAACCTGAATGGACTGGAGAAAGGCTTGTAGCAAGCAGACCCATCAGGTTATTGCAGTAGACTAGGTCTGATGTGGGAAAACTCACCATTTGAGACACCCAAGACTGCAAATATATCCACTGTTTCTCACTCTTCTCAATTTTATTTTCTGTCATAAACATACAGGCTGTTTACATTTCCTACTTTTGAAGGATGAAATTTTGCTTTTTATTGACTTGGAATAAATGGGAATGAACTATTCCTGAATTAAACAAGAGAAAAGCCTTAAAATTAATGTGGTCAGACTTTTCGATCTCCCCTTTTTTTAAGAAAGAGGGGGTGAGAATCATTCAAAGTTGAGAGTTAATTTCCCAGATCTCACTTATATAAAATAAAAATATATGCTTCATCTCAATATATAGAGTGGAATAGTATTTTCCCTCTTCCTAAATGGCTCTCCCATAGCTGTCATTCTACCTGGTGACTTCACAGTTGAACTAACATTCTGTCATTTCCATTAAATATCTTTTAAATCTCTACCTCTAACACCTGAAATGTTTTCTTTTCTGGTTTGGAAGTATTCTGAAGGCCTTATCTTCTTTCTATTTAATATCCTTAATAAATCTGTTGTGAAATCAAAATAAATTTTGGGAGAGCACTTAGGAAGAAAAAGATAGAATAACATCATTATATTATTTTAGCTACTCTTGGCTAGGCTTTAATTCAAATTTGATTTGTGTTCCTCTCCTTTTAAAGCCCAATTGAGGCCCTGAAGAAAAAGGTAATTGGCTTATGATTGGCCACTGCAACTATATCTTTTTTGGATTGTTTTTAATGTTACCTGTCTATTGTGCATAAAGAAAGGACCCAGTGGGATGCCACTGGTGATAGCCTGCAATAAAATGCATAAAATTGATGACTCAGATGGTTTTACTTATGCTAAATCCAGCTGGTTCCACCAGTCAAACTAATAGCAACAGTAGAGATTTATTATTAAATGACTCACAATTCTCCAATGGTTAACCTTTTCAAAGTTTATAATAGAAAAAATATGGGTCTAGTAATACACGCACTGCCTGGTAATTGTTCTCTTGCCTTTTAATGTTCCATGAATGGTCATTGTCCACAATTGTAATGCATAATCCTTGAAGGCAGAGACCTCTTCTTTTTCTCATCTGTACTATCCCACAACAGCACTTAGTTCAGTGCTCTGTTCACTTGCAGACCTTCAAAAAATATGTGGCAATTCACTATATTACATGATATTGCTCCTCGGTAAGCATTTGGACATGCAGGAAGCCACATTGCCCTAGTAGATGGAATGGCAATGAATTTTATAATTTTCTTTCCTGGATCTCAGTAAAAAGTGTTTTCAAGGCAACTGAAGACAAGAAATTTCCATGTGCAACCCCTGTGATTAAATAACTTGCTTTCAAATTTAGGCTATTAAAAATCCCCAAGAGATAATTCTAGATGCTTCTTATCTGTTTTAGATGATGTGTCTGAAAAGTAAAAAGAAAAAGAAAAAAAAAAATTAGGAATACCTGGGAACCAGTGTATATTTCTGCAGACACAAAAAATTAGATTCCTTTTGTCACAGTCCCCCCACTAATCTTGCCCTTACCCATAGTTGAGTCCATCCTTTAACTCAGTTCTTTTGTGAAATCTTTAGTATTCCCCATCTGAAACTGATCTCTTCTTTCTTTACTGTCTAAAATTAGCTCTCCACTAAAAAATCATGCCAGTACATCAAGCACCTATGCTTTTGTTGGTATGGAACATCCCTCCTTCAATGCAGATTGCAATTCATCTATAACTCATGGTCTTAGAGAATTGACTAAAGCTCAAAGCTGATGATCATAGAGCTAGTCAGTGTCAGAGGCAGGGCTTCAACCCAAGTGTTCCTTACTTACCAGCATTCTATCAACTACCTGCTAGGTCCCCAAAAATCACTCATTGTGCATAGTCTCATTCGTTAATTTGGCTACACAGTTATCATGTAGTGCAGTTTCATGTGTGTATTTTGTCTTTGCTATTACATTGTAGACCCCTGTGAACAGGGAGGTAGTGTGGTTAGCACCTTTTTTTTGCCACTGTAATGTATAGCATAATGCTAAGTGTAAATGGATGCTCAATGCATTTATTTATAAATAGACTGCATAAGAGAGAAAATTAAAGAAAATTCACAAGGAGACTTCAAAACCATTGTTTTTTTCCTTGACTGCATTTCCATCTCTTCTGTTTTGTTGTTGTTGTTGATTCTCCATTCTCAAAGATCAATGACATCACAAGGGTAATGTCTTGACTTGCATGTGAATTGTTTTATAGTTATTTTAAGAATGTCAAAAAAGACTGAACAAAGGTTGGTTTTTTGCTTCCCTTGAGTCAGTTATTTGATCAGAAAGTACATGTGAGTTGCAGCAATTATAACCTGAATGTCTTTGACCCAATGCATGTATAGTTACTTTAATGCTGTAAAGGATCTTCATTTCATCTGTGTACTCACTCTAATAGAAAATCACCCTATGACATAATAGATGGTCTTGATGAATTCCTGTGGCAGAAAAATTCATTAGCTGATGTTGAGCTTTTCTGAACTTAGTCGTGCTTCATCCTATAATGAAAGATATACAGGCCATCACTGGGCCTATAATCAAAGCCCTTTCAGATTGAAAGACCTACCAGAGCTTGGATTCCAATGTTATAACTTTTGAGAAGCCACAACTATTACCACTATGTGATGAGGCATTAAAGAAATATGTTAGTGAAGAAGACAGATGATATTCAGCATTTGTTAAGGAAAGAAGGAAACAAGCATTTATTAAATGCTTACTGAAGAGGAAAGAGCTTCATTTGGAGTTTTTTCAGCAAAAATACTGGAATGGTTTGCCATTTCCTTCTCCAGTTCATTTGACACATGGGGAAACTGAGGCAAACAGGGTTAAGTGAGTTGCCCAGAGTCACATAGTTACTAAGTGTCTGAAGCCAGATTTAAACAAGAGTCTTCCTAATTCCAGGCCTGGTCTATCCATTGCACCACTTACCTGCCCTTGGGATGTATAGATGTTGAACAAGGACTATTACTTCTTGTATGAGGGCGTGCTGAGCTCTTTTCAGGGTTGCTCCTCTCCTTTGGTATCCACCTGGCACCCAACTCTCACCTGTGGCTTCAAGAAGCTGTAGCATGCACAGCAATACACTCCAGTAAACCTTCTCAGCAGACAGGCTGAGCCAGATAGAGGGTAACCAATGGGCCACCAACCCATCAGTGAATTAGGGGGTTTCAACGTCAAGCATGTGAAGATGTTCCCCAATAGAATGGGCAGACGAGAATATTTTGTTCCAATGGCCATGAAGGTGACTGAAGCAGATGCTGTGGAGCACTTAGAACCTGGTCAGACCCAAGGACATCCACAACCTCCCAGGCCATTGCCTTGCTACTTGACTTGATGACTCTGGGAGAAACTGAGGCTGATGATGTTGTATGACTGACTCACAAATCAAACACTAATCAAGACATCACCCTGTAATGTCTTGACACCGGTCCTCATCAAACATGAAGGACAAACTACAACCACAACTTAAGAAGGATCTGAGGCACTGTGCTAAGTGATTAGCTCCCATTAATATAGCTCTTACTATGTACCAGCCACTGTGCTAAGCACTTTACAGTCATTGCAACCCTGGAAATTACGTGCTATTATCATCTCCATTTTACAGATAAGAAAGCTGAGACAAACAGAGGTTTAGTGACTTGTGTAGGGTCATACTGCTAGTAACTGTCTGGCCATATTTAAACTTAGGTCTTCCTAACTCCAATTCTATTCAATAATCATTTATTAAAGAGACTTCTCTATGCCAGGCACTGTGCTAAACACTGAAGATACAAATTTTTTAAAAAAGAGACAGTCCTTGCCCTCAAGGAACTTATAATCCAACAAGAGAAGACAATATACAAAAGGGAACTGAAAAGAATACTAGGTGATGCCCAGCAAGGGGGTATGTTGTTCCCTGAAGTGGATCTGAAGACAAGTAGCATTGCTGATGGAGAATGGAATTACCAGGAAGGTTGTAAGTCCTCTTTCAAGGAAGGCTTTGGAAAGAGTTTGGTATTCCACCCTCCAGCCTTCCAGTCAGAGGGGAGAGGAAACTGAGAGTGAGTTGAGCAGGTGTAGAATATCCCAATCTGAGTTAGATTCATGCTCTAGCCACTGCACCACCTGACTGTCTATAAGAACTCTGGAGAACTGCAGAATGTAAAAACATTAAAAAAAAACTATCCAAACCAAGCTGGATGTCCTGGGTTATCATTGTTGTTGAGTGTTTCAGTCATATCTGACTCTTTATGACCCTATTTGGGGTTTTCTTGCCAAACTGGAGTGTTTTGACATTTCCTTCTCCAGCTGCTTTGACATATGAGGAAACTGAAGCAAGTTAAGTGATTTGACCATGGTCACACAGCTAGTAAGTGTCTGAGGCCCAATTCAAACTCAAATCTTCCTGACTCCAGGCCAGTACTCTATCCATTGTGCCACCAACCTGCCCTTCCTGAGTAGATACTGTCATCTTCTGTATTTGATATATTTGAATACATTCTTGAGTTTACAATGTATCCTAGTATGACATTACAGAAACATATTTAATAAAATGTGATGGGAAAGTTTATTATTCTTTTCCTAAAACAAAAAAAAAACAATTAAATTTAATGCTAGGAAGTAAAATTGTATATGAATATACCTATCTCAATACATACATAAGCATACATACATAAAATTATCTTTTGTACATTTTAATGCATATAGTTTGAATTGCCACTAAGCTGTAGACTCCTATGAAAAGAGAGGGAATGTAGAAAAGTGATGGAAATGGAAAGGAATAATCAAATTTTTCATTAGTGCTTTCTATCTATCTATCTGTCTTTCTGTCTTTCTATCTATTCTCCCAGGTATCCTCAGGGAAATTTATATTAATCACTTCTACATCTTCCTTTGTGGTATAATGAAACTACTATAAAAGGAGGGGGAAAAATTAAAGCTGTGTGTTTCTTGGAGTAAGTAAATTCATTTTCAGGAAGACATAGATAAATCACACAGAATGGGTAGACAATCTATACTGGTAGGAGGTGTGCCAATATTGATAAGCTCACAGGTCCTTTGAAGTAAAATGCATATTTACTTTCATAGAGAACTTTAAGGTTTACAAAATGTTTTCCTTATAATACCTCCTTGGTTTGGACTGGCTGATTTAGGTTTCATCTAGCTCTAAGTTCTGTGATCACCCTGTGGCCAAGCTACTGATGAGCCCCTTGAAATTAGTGAAAACATTGTTTTCCATTTTTACAGATGAGGAAACTGAGTCTCAAGGAGGCTAAGTGACTTTCCCATGATCATATATCTAATAAAGTCCAGAACCTGGACTTAAGCCCAATTTTTCTTCAGTCCAAATCTAGAGGTTTTTCATGCTACTCCTCTCCAAGGGATTTATAAAACCTAATAAAAGGCTTCTGTGATGGTGCCTAAAATGTTTCGAATCAACAAATATTTATTAAGTGTTTACTATATATTAGGTAATGTTCTAGACAGTGAAGGACAGAACAAATACTTCTTTTAAACTATGTTCAATTCTCACAAACATAAATGACTTCATTGTGGGGAGGGGGAATTACTGGAGGGATAAGTACAAGTATGTCCCCAGATTACAGATACCTTATTTAACATGTGTGAAATGAGTCATCTTGCTGCCCTGCCCCACTCATCCAAATCCAGAGAGCTAGAGTTCCTAGTTCTTCCTCTTCTGGAGCACCCATAGAGTCATTGTGCCCAAAAGTCCCCAAATCCAACCATCAGCATCATAGTTGTATTCACAAGGACCCAGAAAGTTTTCACTCCTATTTCCAGCTTGGAAAAACCGTGTTTCTTCCATACTTAATCATAATGCAGAATTTATTTTCCATAGAAATAATATTTTAGGAATGGACTAATTTGATAATTCTGCTACATTAAGGGCTAAATAAGCTTTGTGGGTTGCTCTAAGTGAGCTAACCACTATATCAAACCCTGTTTCTATGGGAAGATATGTACACAATTCCAAACAACTCCCTTACAAAAGAATTTGGGAATAAAGTCATTCATAATTTTTGCACTGCCTTTACTTCACAGTTAGGAAACCTGGGAAAACAAAATGGAAGGTCAGGGAGTATAGTACATGATAAGCAAGAAAGCAAATGATTACTTCCCTCTTCTCCACCCCCACCCAGGTAAGAGTTTTGTAGGGTTTTGATAGCTTCCTTCATAATGTAAAAGTAAGGTCACACCTGGAATACCATGGTCACTCTCAGGCAGCTCATTACCAAAAGGATATAAACAAATTGGATGGAGTTCAGAGGAAAGCAAGAAAAACGATTAGGAGAATGAAAGGATTGATTTATGAGCCAAGATTAAAGGAGCTAAATGTGTCCAGCTTGGCTTAGTGTCAAGGAAAGGGGGTGGGTGGGGAATGATAACAGTTCACAAATATTTGGAGGATATAAACACTCTAGGAGGGAGGAAAAGTATTTATCTGCAGAAGAGGACAGAGATGTAACTGCTGATATAGGCCTAGGATTTTCAAAAGAAAAACTATTCCTTCATTCATGAGGCACACTTTTGCTCATCTTTCGCATTACCAAGCTTCTATGCCATTTCCCAGCCATCTCTACACAATACTGCCTCATCACCACCACCTTTTCTCTTTCCTCTTTTACATGTTGTCTTCTTCACTCATTACAATGTAAACTCTTCAAGGGCAAAGATATTTTCAGTGCTTATATTTTTATTGTAATAGCCAGCACTCAGCACAATGACTGACATGCTAAGTACTTAATAGATGTTCTACTATATCTCTATCTTTCTATGAGGGAGAATAAATAATAGCAAAATTTTAATTTTTATTCTATAAAATTTTACCTATAATCTTCATACTGTATATTAAATTTACTTATAATTCATAGAAGAGATGCAACATAGCCTAGTGGCTAAGAATGCTGGACTCAGAGTTAGGAGAATGGAACATCAATTTCCATCATTGAAACTGATTCCCTGTGTGATGCTCAGTCACTTAACTATTTGGATCTCCAGTTTCTTCATTTGCAAATTGGAGGTAATAATACCTATAGAATTGTACTCACAGGAAAGTTGTGAGGCTCAAGTGAGATAATGAATATAAAGTCTTTTTCTCAGTTTTAAAATGCTATGTAAGTATCATTTTAGTGCAAGTTATGGCACATGTAATACTCTATAGTAACCATATTACTATGCTTAAATAAGTAGTATACATAGTATTGTTTATTGCTTTATTCTTCAGAGAATTTTCTAGCTCTATCTTCAATGTTTCTTAAATTTTAATAGGGAAGTTCATATTATATTTATTAGGCATACTATATATTTTTTCTTTATTTTTATACTTAGCCACACCTTGGTAGATAGTCTTCATAAGTTGCTATGGGCAAAATAAATATTTATTGCATATTGTCCAGCCTTCTGGGGATCTGCTTAGATTGATCCCTGTACACCAGGTCTTCCTGGGTCTGTGTCTTTTCAAGATTTTATCTGACAGACTGTATTCCACTGACATAGCCAAGATCATATAACTGGGGTTAGAAGAAATATAATAGATTCAGGAAAATGGCAAACCTTCCAATTGGTGGGAACCTAAGAATTAATTCTGATTGGTTAAATCCACATTAATCATATTCCTTAGAATAATGTTCTCCAAGGTTTTTGGATCTTGCATATTCATAAGTAAAACATTTTTGAACAATATGACTTTACTCATTCATAAACATGCACTACTAATCTAAAACTATATTATAAGATTTTTACAAAATGAAATGTTTAAAGGATGAAATATATACATTTTTTTTCTTTGAGTCAAAAGGAAAGCACTGGAATTTATAAAGTATAAGAATGACACTGTCTGACCTATGTTTTAGGAAACTCACTTTGACAATTATGTGGAAGATGTATTGACAAGAGGAGATATTTGAGGCATGGAGGGTAATTATGAGGTTATTTTAATAGTCCAGATGAAAAGTGATGAGGTCCTAATCTAGGGTGATGGCTATGTAAGCAGAGAGACGAGAATGTATCTAAGATGCTGTAGACTTAGAATCAAGAGAATCCAGTAACTTATTGACTATGTAGAGTGAGGCAGAATGAAGAATTGAAAATGACATCATGATTCTGAATCCGATGAAGGTACTCTTTTTAAACAATGAGGAAGTATTAAAAAGAAGTGGATTTGGAGGCAAAACTAACTTAATAAGATCTGTAATTCAAATCATAACCCATCCATACCCAGTTTACCTGTACAATTCACTGAGTGTCATACAAAATGAAAAGGAGATTGGTGGGACTCTCACCAATCACTGTTCTGGAGTACAGATCTTGCCTTCCAGTGTGTTCCTGCCCCAGGAAATGTGATATGGGAGTAGGTATGATGTCTGTATTGAGGGTGTGTTGATGGAGGAAGAGGGATTTTCCCAATGGCACATGGAGAATTGCTTCTAGGATACCCACTGTGACAGGTAGCTTATAACTTCCCTGAAGGCAAGGCCACTGCCCTGTACAGAAGTGAGAAGCTGACACAGCTCTAGAAAGGAGCAGAGGAGTAGAGTGTGGGATAATGGGCAAAAAGTAGATGTGATTATTTTGGAGACAAGTCATGAGAAGAAAGGAGTTTTCTACTCTAATCAATTCAGCTTAGAAACTTCTTGAGGTAAGTTAGGGGATGAAGCACTTAGGATTAGACCATGGATATATGGGAACTATAACACCCATTTTGGAAACCACCAAATTAGACTAATAAAACAAGCATAGCTACCCAGGGAGAGCTAGGTTTGGAGAATAAAATGTCTACTTTCTGAAAAAAAAAGAGAGAGCTTAGTATATTCCAGGTGGCCCTCTAGAGTGGGGTACAGTATTTTACCACTAGGGCAATCATGGAATTCTCGAGGCTACATCCTTTTAGTGAATAGGGTCAAATTTGTGGCTAACAATGGCACATGATGTTAAAGAAGTATATTTTAATGGCTGTGTTTGCTACCAATTAGATGAATTATTCATGGGAATTTCTCACATTTGAAGAAATTTGTAGATGACTTTCAGAAAATGACCAGGACATCCTAAGGTAAAGAGTTTAATAACATATGGATCCATTGAAGAACTTGTGAAATATATTGAAATAAATTGGAAAAAAATCTATAGAATTATATTACATTTCTTGTGAGAAAAAATATCCCAAATAAAGAGGGAAAACCCATGGAGGATCATAATTTAGGAGCTAGACCTGGAAGGAAATTTAGAGATCATTATGAAAATGTGGAGAAATTCTGGGTATTATATTCTCTATTATTTTTAATGTACTGTTTCCTTTTGTTTTCTTGACATTGTTACATGGAAATTAAGCAAATTGGCTTTAAGAAGAATAAATGATGGTGCCATTTGCAAAGTTATTGGACTGCCTTTTATTTTGTGTTCATTCTTCCATTCATTAAGCTAGTTCCACTGTGGCAAAGTGGAAGGAATGCTAGATGCCCAGGAAGAAATCAGGAAAAAAGGCTTGAGCTACAATCCTGGTTCTCACTCTAAGTGCCTTTGTGATTGTGATTGACTCACTTTCCCTCTCTAAGCCCCAGTCCCCTCATCTGTAAAATAAGGACAATAACGTGTGTACTGTCTACTTCATAGGATTGTAGTGAGAAAAGTGCTTCGTAAATCTTAAACTGTCCTCTATAAATGCAAATTATTATTACTCATTTCATAAACATTTATTGGAAACTTAGAGAAGTTCTGTGCTAGAAAATGTAGGGGGATGCCAAGATGAAAAAGAGCTGGTTTCTGTCCTCAATACACTTTCATATTCACATAAAATTCTAAAAGGATTTAGATGATACTTTAGTATTGAAAGAGAGAGATCCCATTATGTTTAGCCCTTACATTCATTAAGCAAGCATTTATTAAGTATCTACAATGCCCAAAACCATTGGGCTAGATGCTGAGAGTGATACAAATTTTATATAGGTATTATCCTTTCCTCTATGGAGTTTATAGTCTATTAAGGGAGAAGAAATAAACAAATGATCATAATATACAATATCACATGAAAATTGCATTAGAGTGAAAGACATGGGCCATGGAAGGTCTGAGAGGGAAGAGTGTTACCAATCTAGGACATCAGGGAAAGTTTCATAGAGGAAGCTGCCTTTAAACTGTGTTTTAAAGTTTTATCTTCTGTCATCAGGATCCGAAAATAATACCGGTCTCTTCATCTTTGGAATAGCAAAATTCTTCCTTCTTCATCTGTCTTGCATTCTCTGCTCAAACGAGGCTTCCATAGAGATATAAAAACACATCATGTTTTGTGGTGTATGGAAGAATATCTGATGAGTTTGCTCCCAGCTCAGCCCCCAAAGAGCCCTTGATAAGCCCTGAAATTTGGATGAAACTAACATAAGTGGGAACAACACTAGATTAAGTACAGAATTGTTTCATCTTTTAGGTAAAGAAAGGAAGAAGACATTCCAAGAATAAGAAAGATAAACTTAGTCTGTCCCTTTAATTAGTTTGAACAGCCTACAGAAAATGAATAGGCCATCTGTGGTTGAGACAGACAGTAACCTGCCACTAAGTAAAAAGCCGTCTAGTGACAGCAACTCTGAGCTATCCCATCTGCTGCCAGTCTCCAATTAGCAGCAAGAGAGGCCCAATGACCCTAGGGTGCCCCCACAGGGCTTGTGAATACCTGCCCATGCCCCACAGCTGCAGCCACACTGCAGGGGAGCCTCCTCTTCCATTCACAAGCAGTTGGAGAGGCAGAGTCTAAAAACAACTCAAAAAGACTCCTTGTACTTGTTGTCTTGCATTGGCTGTTCTCCAGAATGGCTGCATGATTTGCTGAACACTACCTCTAAGTTAGATAGTACTAGTGAGCTCATGGTATGTCTATTTTCCCCCAAACAACTATGCCCCTCTAGCATCTGATGATACTTTTTTGCCATATTGTAAATATGTGGGTTTCCTTACAGACCAGTTGCAGATTATTTTAGGATTGGAGGTATCTCAGGGACTTTCTGGTCTAATTTATGCCCCTCAGAAATCCCCATCATAACATGCCCAATATATTTTGCTCTGATTTTTATTTTACAATCTGGGAGAGTCATTTCAGATGCCCCCTTGCAACTTTTGGATAACTCAGTTTCTCTTGATTGTCCAACCTAAATCTGCCTCTTTAAAAATGTATTCTGCCTAGGTCTATTTTCCAGGGACTGAGAGAACAAATCCAGTCCAAAGCAGCCTTCAAATATTTAAACACAGCGTTATGTTCTCCTGGATTCTTCTTTTCTCCAGGCTAACCATCCCCAATTCCATCATTTGATAAGGAGTTAAGGGCATTTGCTATCTTGTTTATCCTTTTTTGGATGCAAGCCAGCTTATTAAAGTCCTTCAGAGACTCAGTTGATCTATATTGAACACAATGGTCTAGATGTGACTGACCAAGGTAGAATACAGTGAGATTATTCCTGGGAGATAGGCCTCTCATTTGCAGCTCTGGACAGCATTAGCTTTCTTTGGCCAGCACCTCACACCAGTGGCTCTAAGTTTTCAGGGTACTAAAAATCCCAGATCTTTTTTCAGACATATTACTTGGCTCTGCCAACTTCTAAAAATGATTTTTTAAACTCACACTTAAGACCTTACATTTCTCCCTACTTAATTTCATTTAATTATATTTAGCTCAATGTCAATATATTTTTGGCTCTTGACTTTCATCCAGTATGTTAGCTATTCCTCTCAGCTTTGGGTCACCTGCAAATTTAACATTTATGTCATCTATGCATGTTTTAGGTCCCTAGTGAGAGTCCAGTGGTCGCTGCATGTCTTTGTGGGAGCAGGGCATTCAAAAATGGATCTGGAACTAGTGAAAAAAAGGAGCCTTATAATAGTTTAGGCAGTCTCTCGCAGTATAACTCAGCGTTTAGCAATAGCCAGATAAGCAAGAAAACTTCCCATCCCACTGACAACTTAAGAATTTAGGGACTTTTAATATCCTACCCTGATGTCCTTTTGTACTATAAAGGTGACCCTGGATTCTCATAGTACAACAAAAGCCGCAACCAGACCTACTGAACTAGAACATCTTCCAACAGGGACCTGGGAGATATGTCTTCATCTGAAGACCAGCCTACATAAATTTGGAAAGATTAATCATCAGAAAGATGGGCACCAGATGATTACTTTTTTGATCACATCAGCTTAACAATGACCATTTATTTAGACTTGGAGAGATTACAAATCTGTATTTTTTTGTTGGCAGGGCTAATTACCACACTGATGAAATCATAGATCTTTTGAAGCAAGAAGAATTGAGAATTTTAGAAATAATCTTTGCTGCTTTTCATCTTACTCAATACTTTTTTGTCTTTTGTGTACTTCTTATAATCTATTTAGCAATGTAGTTATTGGATGGCTATAAAATATTTGTTGTACAACATTGCCTATTTCTCTGTGTCATATCTCCTTTGTTAGAGTTTAAGTTACATATGTGGCTATATATATGTGTGTGTGTGTGTGTGTGTGTGTGTGTGTGTACATATATTTATGTCCATATCCCAATGCCTGGTTCAATACCCTGGCATAATAGACATTTAACAAATGTTTGTTGGTAGATTGTAAATGGATAGATGCATAGATAGGTGGTGGATGAGTTGAGAAAGAAACAGTTAAAATGAATAAGTATTTAACTATAACTTATTTATAAGTTCAAAATTGTGTAATTTATATGGTTATATTTGGCAACGTTTAGCTATTTTAATTGTTGATTTTATATTATTGTGTAGAAAGTGGTCATCTTAAGCAGAAAATTCCATCGGAATCTCATGAGAATTTCAAGCCTTGTAATTTGTTCTGCATGACCAAGAGACGTCCTGTAGGCAGCATATCAAAATTTTAAGTCCAGGTTTCTTAAAATAGTTATAGAGTAACAACAAAAATGGTACAATCAAAGTTATGGAATAACAACAAACATCTGAAGATTATAGTGTCATCTTCTAAGAGATTACACAGTCCTGTCTCCATTACTAATTGTGTGACCTTGACCAATTTACAACTTCTTTGGGCCTGAGTATTCACATTTTTGACCTGAGAGGATTAGACTGTATGTCCATTAAGGTCCCTTTCAAATCTAAAATTATTTGAATGAGACTATACTCTAGCATTCAAACAAGTTTCCATAAATCAAGCAAAGAGTCTCCAAGCCTAACTTTGTTAAATACCAAAGTGCAGTCATAAAACTACCACCCAAGAGAATATATTAAAAATTATTCATTTTCTAAAAATTCCTGTGACTTAAAATATAATTAGTTCACCTTTCTGATCTGTTTTTTTTAACCTTCTAAAACAGGGATGATGATAGTTACCTACTGAGTCAGTAAATTAGGAATTAGGACTAGACCTGTGATTTTGTTGATATAAATGTGGTACTTTTTTTGCTGTTTGGAGGGGGGGAAGGCAGGGCAATTGGGGTTAAGTGACTTGCCCAAGGTCACATGGGTAGTAAGTGTTAAGTGTCTGAGGCTGGAATTGAACTTAGGTCCTCCTGACTCCAGGGCCAGTGCTCTATTCACTGTGCCAGCTGGCCGCCCCATAAATGTGGCATTTTAAAAAGTTTGAGAGTCATGATTTCTGGGTGATTTAGTAATTTTATTAATAATGCCAATATGTTTATTAATAAAAGGATGGTCATTCGATTCTCTGTCTCTTAGACCAACATCAGTTATTGTGGCAGCTCATAACTTATATGCCCATTGGAAGAAGGGTATTCCTCCCCAGCCCCCACCCCTCCCCATGACAATCAACTCTGGTTGGTTAACAATTAATGAGATATACTAAATTACTTATCTTCCCAGAGGGAATGGGTGGCAGGGGAGGAAGGGAATGGATCTGAATTTCGAAGTTTTAAAATTAAATGTTTCAAATATATATAGATACTATTGTTAATGCTATTTTGCATGTAATTGGGAGATGGGATGTTTGGGTGTTGAGGCACAGAGATTCACCTTGCCCCAGTGGTGAAGTCAAGGGGTGTGTGGGAGAGGATGTGGGGGAAAGCAGATTGGATGGGGGGGTGTCTTGTGGGACTGCTGTTCTGGGGTGGTGGGTAGGGGAAAAATGGGGAAAAAATTGTGGCTCAGGGTCTGGCGGAGGTGAATGATGTGGACCAGAGGTTAATAAAGCATTTGTCTAGTGAGGGGAAAAAAGAAAATAAAAAAACCCCAATAAAATAGGCAGGTAATAGTAATTCCTACCTCAGAGGGTAGTTGTAAGGATCAGATGAATTAATGTAAGTGAAGTATTCTACAAATCTTAAAGAGATAGGAGTAAGGTCTCCTAGGTGAGGAAAACCCCTCTACTAAAGGTGATCAGCACCTTCTTCACAACTTAAAATCTTAAGAGAATTGTAGTCTGCAGGAAAGCAAAACTATTTCCATACTAAAATACATTTGTTTATCCAAATACTCCCCCATTTTCCAACTACATGTGTGTATGAAGCTGGATTTGCTTTATAGACTTCAACCAAAACGATACATCACAACAGACTGAATTCAGGAACAGCCTTAAGAATGCAGTTGTCTTCTATTAAGCTGGAAGTAAAAGTGATTTGTCAAAACTTGTAAAAACAGTGCTACTATCCTCACTCATTTATTTTTGTTTTGGAAAATACAGTTATTTTTCACTAAAATGTTAATGTTAACATGCAATGGGTTTGTTTTTTTCTTATTTTTAAATGAATCAATAAATATTTTTAAAATGTAAAAAAAAAACCAATTAATGAGATAATAAATATTATAGTGAAGGGCTGGACCTGAACTTTGGTTATGTCATTTACTTTTAAGTTACCCCCAGCCTTGGGAAATCTATTCAAAGAATTTATCTCCATGCAAACCTGAGCAGAGCACAATGGCTTTGCCACCTGGGTGGGATCTGGACCAAGAAGGTTAGCACAACCTCTAGAGACTGAGGTCTTAAAATGAGGATAAAAGAAAAAGAGAGAAATCGGAATTTCCCAAATCATTGGTTATTACTAATCATTTCTCTCATAGAGAACTCTCAGGTGAGGAAATTCTAATAATGAAAGTCTGTGCTTTCTGTCCAATTTATAGTCTTAGACAGTTGTCTGGCATCTTGAGTACTGAAAGATCAAGTAATTTCCCCAAGGTCATACAGTCATTGTGTGTCAAAAATGAGAATTGAATTCAGGTCTTCCTTGTTCTGAGGCCAGGTCTCTACCTACCGTGCATACCGTATCAAACCCCTTTAAATTGATTGAAGCAATTTTAAATGTCACATCCCAAATCATTCTCATAAACTGAGAAGTTTATTGGAATACTATCAGAGAGGCCCATGCTATGGCCTTACCTTATATATAGAATAGGAGAGGGATACAGACTAACCCTATGATCTCATTGATACAGGGAAAACTCCCTCTACCGGAGCAGACTGGCACCTTCTCTGCAACTTAGAGTATGAGAGATTTGCTTAAAGTACTGAGGAAATGTGACTTTCTCATGGTTCTATTGCCAGTATGTGTCAAAGACCATGTGAAAAGCCATGTCTTCCATGATCCCAGGCCAGCTCACTAAACACTATCCTACTCTACCTTTCATAAGAGAAATAGCCTATGTCAGTTATAGTAGGGTTCCAATATGCAATTCCAATAATTTTTGTGTGATCTATAATAATAAGTAAATCAGGTTTTTAATGTAGTATTTTTCTCCAAGAAGGAAGGAAGTTAGGTAATGCAATGGATAGAGGGCTGGAACTGGAGTCAAGAAGATGTGAGTTCAGATACACCCCCAGATACTTACTAATTGTGTGACCCCAGGTAAATTACTTAATCTCTGTTTGCCTCAGTTTTCTTAATAATATAATGGGAATAATTAAAAACACTTACCTCCCAGGGATGTTATAAGGATCAAATGAGATAATATTTACAAAGTATTTGGCATACTGCTGACACATAGTAAGTACTATAGAAATGCTTGGTCCCTTCCCTTTCTTCCAATTCCCAAAAGCCAAAGTTAAATAAATATTATATTGACATAAAGAGAAGTCATATCCAACTTAACTCAGCCTTTCATATCTTAATACACATGTCTAATAAATTTAATAAAAGAAAGAGATGAAGAAAGATTATTAGCTGAAGATTATTTTGGATCTCAAATTTCATAGAAATATTAGAGTAAAGAATGATTAATCAAGTCCATATTTTTAAATCAATTAGCCCAGTGCCTGGCACATAGTAAATGCTTCTTCTTTCCCTGCCCTACCTTCCCCATCAATGGAATGCTCATGAAATACTCAATTAAACAGCATAACAAGGTAATTGTTTAATGTATAAGTGTGCTTACCCCTCACATGGTGGGAAAAAGCCTATTTCTTTAATCCATATCCTTGTTCAGTGTTTATGCTGTGATATGTACGACCTTTATAGTTGTTTGGGTGACCTCAAGGCTTATGTTTATGATCTGTTTAAGATTATAAGCTCCTCAGTGGCTATGACTGTTTATAACTTGATCTCCACAACACTGAATAAAATATCACATGTTACAAGCTACTTAATTGTTATTTGTTAAATTTTATTGTTATTTTGGCCTTGGTCCCCAAAGAACAATGTTCTATAAACAAATATATTACAGTACATATTACTCCTTTTCTGAAAACCACAGTATAAGAAAAATGATGTTTGGTAGCAGAACTGTGTACAAAGATATAAACAGTTCTAATGTGATTAATACTAGTAACAACTCACATTCATGTATACTTTAAAGTTTTACGAAGCCTTTTCCTCATAAATACCTTGTGAGGTACCACAAGTACCATAAGTATTATTGTCTGAATTTTATAGATGGGGGAAGTAAGGATCAGAAAGTTTAAATGATTTACCCCAAGTCAAAGAACCAACAATTGAACCCATCTTCTCTCCTAGTCTCCTAAGCTATGTAGTACCATCAATGAATTATGAAATACTGAAATACTGTTGTTACATAACAAGACAGAAATGCAATTACCTGCAGACTTCTAAAACACAGTAATCAAGATGTTGGGGCTATCTGTGATACAATTTGAGCAATGACCAAAAAAATATGTAAAGAACTGAATTGCCTTTACTTTTGTTTTTGCTTCTATGTTAAATATATCCTCTCACTTCACTCTGCCTCTTCCCCAAAACAGTTACCTGATATTCAGACTCCTTATTGGAGGGGTGTCAGATACAACCCAGAAAATGACTGACTTTCTTGTCTGTTACCTGCCAAGCCATTAAAATGTGGTGCTGTGTTTTAAAAAAACTACCTGATTATGTGTGAAACGTCTTAAACTGTTCCATTTTGTATTCAGAATTTATGAGGTAATTATGATGCCAAAGGGAAGAAGAAAATGTTCCTCCTTTGGTAGAAAGTCTATTTTACTTGAAGTGAATGAATATGGATGGTTTACAATGGCTTGCTGAATCCACGTGTATATTTCTTTGGGGCAATGTCAAGACTGTATTGAAAATTGTTATCCTAGGCATAACTTCCAATGTGCCAGCAAACTTGATTTCCTTTTGAGAATTCCAGGGTTCTTAATTCAGTTTTCTTCATTTTTCATGCACAGATGCATAAACATACAACTTTATTTACAATTAAAATATGACCATTGTATCTGCTTTCTTTTAAAATGTGCCAGATTCTAAACTTTTATTGTTTTTTTTTTACTTTAGTTGATAATGAAAGACTAGAGGGTTTGACCCAATTTTTTTTCTTTCTCTTTGAAGCACACAAATACCAAACCCACAAAGCTGGATAACTTAATTTAAATTAAACTATACAAAGGTCTGATTCCGTTAGTGCTCACTTTGTGGATAAAGTGCTTTAATACTTTCAAGTCGTTAAAAAAACACATAGGTAAGGTGATAAAGATGCTATTAATACTATTTAACTGCATTGTAATACAGAAAATTAAGGATCATGCTTCATAATGTATATGCGTGTATATATATATATATAACATACATATATAATCTACATATATTATATATACAGTGTCCCACACTTTCCCTTATCACTCTAATTCCTCATTTTTATACATCTCATGGAAATGTCTTTTGGGTGGGAACATTAACAGTGAGAGACTTGAATGTATCTTTTGTTCTGGGACTGTCTTAATACTATATCTTCAGTGATGACAAACCTTTATTAAATACCTACTATATTTAAGTCACCACAGTAGGCACTGAAGATACAAAGACAAAAAACAAAATCATTCTGGACCTCAAGGAATTTACATTTTACTCAGAAACAACACACATACAGATAAGGAAACTTAGAGCTTACTATGAATTTACATAGTTCATGCAAAGTTACACATAATTTCAAGAAAGAGGGAACAATAATGACTGAAGTGCTCAGGAAAGACCTTATTAGTAGCGTCTGATTTTTCATTGATGGAAGTTAGGAATTCTACAGTAGGATATGTTAAAGGTTACAAAACACTTTCCTAATAATGACAGTGAGAGGTCTGAGTTTTGTCCCAATCTTACTTACAATGAAACAGTTAAATGACTTGCCTAGGGTCTTGCAACTAGTAAGCATCAGTCAGGAGTCAATCTCAGGTTTGGGGATTCTAAATTCAGCATTGTTCCCTCTGTACCATGTTCTATAAAAAAAGGGTCAAGAAGGAGGTTTTTGAACATTATATTAAAAGGGTAGGAGTGGGGCGGCTAGGTGGCACAGTGAGTAAGAGCGCTGGCCTTGGAGTTGGGATGACCCAAGATCGAAACCGGCCTCAGAAAATGAGCACCCACACATAAATAATGACTAGCCGTGTAACCTTGAGCAAGTTACTTAACCCCAATTGCTTTAAAAAAAATTTAAAAAAAAAAGGGTAGGAGTAGGATTAGGAACCAGTGGATACTAAGAAGAAATGATCAGGGAGTTAGAGAACAAGAATAATGTTGTGTCTGCAGCCACAAGAAGAGGAAGTCTTCAGAAAAAAGCAGATAAAAAAAGTCTCTTCCACTCCCATGGCTTCAGCTGTCCCCTCTATGCAAGTGATTCCCAAATTTATAGCTCTAAGCCTTTGCTCTAAGTCAAATTTCTTTTCTTTAAAAAAATGGTATATTTTGTTTTTGCTTCAACTTTATTTTCAAATATATTTCTTCTCTTCTTGCTTACCTAGAGAGTCATCCCTTGTAACAAAGAATTAAAAAGAAAGAAAAAGTCACTCATCCAGTCTATCATGCAGTGTTACACCTGACACTCGCCTCCATGCTCTAAGGAAAGAAGGGAGATACATTTCCTCATCTCTTCTCTGGGGCCAAGCTTGATCAAATAATACCAAGTTTGAAGTTTCTGGTTGTTGTTTCCATTTACATTGTGTAGTCACTATGTATGTTGTTTTCCTTTTTATACTTGCTTCACTCGGTATCAGTTCATCTAAGTCTTCCTATTCTTCCCTGGAATCTTCATATCCATTATTTCTTATAGCATAATAATACCCTATTACTTTCAAGTACCACTTTTTTTATCAATTCCCCAAATCAATAGGCCTACCCCGTTTTCAATTCTCTGCTATCATAAGAAGTGCTGCTACGAATATTGCAACCTTTTTTCTGTCTTGATTTTTCTTGGTCCATGTGTCTTAGAGCATATACCAGGATAGTCTTTGTATCCGAAGGTATGGACATTTCAGTTACTTTTTTTAGCTTTCTAAAATGGTTGTACCAGATTTATAGGCAGTTAGATGGCACAATGGATAGAGTACTGGGCCTTGAGTTAGGGAGTCCTGAGTTCAAATATGACCTCAAACACTTTTTAGCTTTGTGACCTGAGAAAATTTCTTTATCTTTGCCTGCCTCGATTTCCTCAACTATAAAATGAGGGTCACAATAGCACATACCTCGCAGAGTTGTTGTAAGGATCAAATGAGATGATACTTGTAAAAGTACTTACCAAAGTTCCCAGCCCATAGCAGATTAAATTAAATGCTTATTCCCTTATCCCTTATCCCCAATTCCACTAACAGTTATTTTTTTATTTTTTTAAAGCAATTGGGGTTAAGTAACTTACCCAAGGTTACACGGCCAGTTATTTTTGTGTGGGTGTTAGGTATTTGAGGCCAGAACTGATCCTGGGGTTCTCCCGACTCTGGGGCCGGCGCTCTTACTCACTGCGCCACCTAGCCACCCCCCCAATTTTTATTGGCATGCCAGGCTTGAATTTATAAATGCCTGCAGTAAAGTTCCATCTAAATGTCCCATAGGCACCTAAAATCAACATATCCAAATCTCAATTCACTGTTTATCCTCTAGAAACTATTCCTCTTTATTCCCTTATTTCTATTATGATGTCACTGTATTACGTTAACCATGTTTGAATTTCAGTCACTTTTACAACTATCATCGCATTTGATCCTTACAACCCTGTGAGGTATGTGCTATTGTGACCCTCACTTTACAGTTGAGGAAATTGAGGCAGGCAGAGATAAAAGAATTTGTTCAGGGTCACAAAGCTAATAAGCGTTTGAGGTCATATTTCAACTAGGACTTTTTAACTCAAGGCTCAGCGCTCTATCCATTGTGCCATCTAATGGTCTCCCCTTTCTCTCATTCTCCCTGTTATTAGAATAGAAGCCTCAAATATGATAGGTACATATAAATATTTATTTTCTTTCATTCCCCCCAGACTATAGTCCTTAATTTTCAGTCTTTTCAGTACATGGTTCAGGAGGAAAAGGTCATGTTTGGAAGAGAAGTGTTATCTCCAACATAGCAAAGCATCTCCTGTTGTTTCGAGTCTTAACCAAAGGGCTGAGGTCTTTTGCCTGTTACTGTCACACATAGAAGAAACCACATGTATCTCCACTTCCAACAGACTTTCCCCAATTAAGTTGCTGCTTCTTCAGTCTTGGTAAAGTGGTTAATAGCAAATGGTCTCTTGAGCTATTTCCTTGATTCTAGAATTTCAGTGTTCCCTCAAAAGAAGCTGCCATTTCCAGAGAATGAACTGGGAAATAGAGGAACACTAAATGAATATTCACCTTGTATTAATATACAGAACAGAGTATATTTAAATTTAATTATCCCTCTTATCAACTTTGTTCTAGTTCTCTAGATCAGAGTTTAGCTATTATTGGTTATATTTAGAAAAGTTATTCAAACCATTTTGAGGACATTGCTGAATAAGTCTTCCTACAAGAGATAGATTCAAATCTTAATATGTATGTTTCAAGAGTCAATCAGTCAGTGTTTTCCCAGATATAATTAGTTTCAGCAATATTGTGAGTGAATAATTTCTTTTTTATGTTACCTGTATTGTAGGTGGAAAGTAGGAAAAATATGTCTGAGATAACCTCAGACAACAGTATGCCACTAGGAAGAACAACTTTGCTAAGATGAAAAGGTGGTTCTAGAACTCCATAGGAATCAACACATTCATGTCTTTCAATTCAAGACTATGACATCAAAGATGTTGTTTCTTCCTTCCAGTGAATGTCCATCTTGGCTGGAGACTCTAAGTCTTCCATAGTTCCGGTTGCTTGGAATCATATCAGCTCCACAGAATGAAAAGTTCTGAGCACCTCCTTAGGATTGAATACTGAAATGACATGAATATAATTTCTAAAGAGTTTTTATCCCCAGAAGGATCCATTTTTCAAATGAAGGTCTGACTCTATGCCCACTTCCAGAATCTGTGCTGCTGACATCTGATCTAAATAGGGAAATAGAAGATTTGTGAGTAAACCAGTCTCTGGGGTTTTGTTCAAGAAAAGAATGGGGTGTGGTACTTAGAATGAAATGGAATGAAATACTCTTCTTTTTATCATTTCTTCATTTTATGGTTTTAATTTATAAACTACCTCCACTACACTCCTTCTGACATTTGGTCTTGTCTATAGTGCCCTTATCTGGAGTATATCCAACATCTCTTACCCTACCCCTTTCTCAAAATACTAGATGTTCTCTTACTTTCCTCTTGTAGTTAGAAAACTCATGCTAATAAGCATAATAAGCCATAGGAGCCTGGGCAAGCCACTTAAGCTCTGTTTGCCTTGGAGGCAGCTAGGTGGCTCAGTTGATTGAGTACTGGGCCTGGAGTCAGGAAGAACTGAGTTAAAATCCGGACTCAAACAAATTTATTGTGTGACCCTGGGCAAGTCACTTAACCTCTTTTTGCCTTAATACCCAGGAGAAGAAAATGGCAAACCACACCGGTATCTTTGCCAAGAAAACCCCATAGACAGTACTGGTGTGCTGTGATCCACAGTGACATGAAGAGTTGGACACAACCAAATGACTGAACAACAACAATAGAAGTATAGCTGTGGCCTTCATCACTGGAACCTTGTTTATGTGGTCACTGGAAGCTGAGAGAGTTGTGGCAAGAGATTTCAAGCTAGTCTCTCCTTCTTCAACTCTAGAAAGTTTCTAGTACTTTTGATCTGGCATGACTGATGAGGGCTTTCCATAGGACCTCATTGCACATAACAGTTGGAGGGAGTTATAGTTTAGATATTGCAGAACATAGCAGAACTGAATGCCCACCAAGGAAGGAATCTAAATGGTAGGAACATCTTAACTAGAAGCCTACCAGTGCTATGCTCAACAGCAGACATCCGGTCCTCTGGGTGCTGCATAAGAGTGGGATCCAGGTATTCAGATAGAAATCCAGAAGTCTGCTTCCTCTTGTGAAAGGTTGTAGAAGTTATGCATATACAAAAATGTCAAATGGGAATATTCTGCAACTGATGAACTAATAAAAGTTTCCAACCAGTCCCATGTATAGGTTCTACTGACTACTGGGAACCCATGGGGAGAAAGAAGAACAGAAATGTCCACAGTTCAAGGTTCCCACTCTGATACAGGCACAATGCCTAGGCCTATGGCTGCCTGGGCACTGAAATGAAGGGTGCAAGGAGGCTGTGATAGGGGCAGGACTAGTGCTGGACCTGACCTCTGTGGAAAGCGGGAGAAGAGAGATCTACCAGGTTCCAAACTGACATCTGAGGAAGGGGGATGGAAAGAGCTTGAAACATTGATGTATACTTGTCTCTACTAGGATTTCATCTCCTTGAAGATGGAGATCAAATCTTCCTTTGAATTCATCTCAGCAGTTAATACAGTGCCCTGTACAGAGTAGATGCCCAATAATATTTATTAAGTTGAATAAAACAGAAGTGGGTGAGCTATAAGGTATTTCTGGCTTATTCTCAGTGCTGCTCTATAGTAAAAAAATATCATAGTAACACTCCCAGTATACTACCACCTTGGAGAATACTTCCTACAAACCATTTCTCTGCATTTAATCAATTATTGATAGACTACTCATGTCTGAAGCCTATTTCTGTCTCTCAGGAAGCTTTACTATAGACCATACATTAAGTATAATATCAGTTGAACAAGGTGTCCATAAGATGGGAGGGTTTGCTTGTTTTTTTTTTTTCTTTTAATGTTCCATTCTGCATCACTGAGAGGGCTGCATGCAGAGCTGTCAAATCCCATTTCTCTTCCCTGGGTGTCAGCAACAACTCAGCCAGTAAAATGTCAGCTGTATGAGATAAGGTCCCTTGGTTATCATTGGAAACTTAGCAAGTATCAGCTGTTGCCATGAATAAAAGTTTCTAAAATTTCAACTGAATCTCTCCTTAAAGATTAGCTACCATAACTACCATTCCCAACATGTGGGTGGATAAGTCCAGGTAGAGGCAAGGCAGATGTCCATTTGTTGAACATGTTCTAACCACACAGCTAGCTGCTCATATATTTCCTAGCTAGACTCCTCTGGACCTGGCTGACATCCAGCAACACAAAATGGAACATAACATCTGTTCCAAAATCAACATGGGAAACTACTTTAAGCGGACATTTTTGTCTATCAGCATCAGCTGTGTCACACATGTTAACTTCGTCCATAAAAATATTTTACACTGGACATTGCCGGTATAAACATGGCTGTTCTTTGAGACAACAAGACAGTCTTGAAACAATAAAAACCAGTGTAAAAAGCTACAGGGAAAAAAAGAGAGAACATGCTGACCCAAGCTGAATACACGAAGACTTTTTGTTGTTGTTGTTTAGTTTTCATGGGTGCTACATTTCCTGAAACAAAATAATATGTGTGTTTTTGTGTTCCTAAAAGTAATGCCAGAAGAGCTAGGTATACTATACCAACACATTTGCTTATTCATTAAAAACATACTGACTTTTTATCAAAACTGAATTAAAAACCCACAGGTAGATTATCCCAAAAGGCAGTTGGTAAGTGGTAGTTCAGCAAGCAAATTCTAGCTTTGTTTTCCCTGGCTCTTTCTGTAAACAAGCTTTGTTCTATTTAGAAATCTGCTGGTTCTATTCTGGCCCAGCTCAAATTTAATGTAATGTGTTAACCTCATCTGTAAAGATGAAGTTTACACTGAACATCACCAGTATAAACATGGCTGTTCCTTGAGACAATAGGAAAAGACTTTAAATCACTCTGCCTCCTGGAAGCCTTGTCTTTCTTCAAGATGTTTAAAATCCCATATTCTATAATAGGCCTTTCCCAGCACCACCATACATCCAACCCCTCCTTGCCATACATCCCAGCTGCTTGTACCTTCCCTCTGAAACTACTTTGCACTTAGACTGCATATATCCTTTATGGACCTAACTATTTGCATATTATCTCCCCCATTAGACTGTGAGCTCCTTGAGATCTGGGCACTTGTTTTTGCCTTTCTTTGTATTCCCAATGCTTGGCACATTGCCTTGCATACGGTAAATACTTAATAAATTCTTAAGGATGACTGACTGACTGACTATAACTGCTGAATCAAGGTGTCGTAGATTAAAACTGAATTTTACTTTCACATTTTTACTTTACATAATTATCTTTATCTAAAATTTTGCCAGGGTTTTCTGAATGCTGTATATATAAGCATACATACACATGTGTGTATATGTGTATATTATTCATGCATGTATCCATACATGCATGTGCATACATATGTATGTATTTCTGTTCCTTTAAACTCTTGCTAAAATACATAAATGAGCCTATAACAATTAGCAGTGGTGGGCAACACACAGAAGGCATAGAAATTTAGAGTCAATAGGCTTTACCAAGTATTAAAGTTTATTCAGATTGCTTTGATATAGAAATGAGTTGACTAGTTTTATTCAAACAGATTCTTTCCTTCAAGGTTTCCAGAGTTTCTGGAATTGGTTTAGAAATTCTGCTTCTAGTCTCAGTTGTCAACAGGATGTGGAATGGTGCAGGGCAATGAAAATTTTAATATCCAAACACATTTCTTCAAAGTTTTAAAATTTCTTGAAGTGACTGGAAAGTCATGGCATTTTATGTGTGGGAATTAATTTAGATATAAATATTTAACGAGCAAATTTAGTTGGTTGTGTTGTGATTCAATTAAGTTTTTGATGAAACACTTAATTAAAAAAAAACAAACAAACACAGCAATATTAGAGTTAGTTACAAGTGTCAGCCAAAAGAAAAGTACTGAGCATCCTTAGGGTCCAAAGCACCATGATTGGTGCTATAGGGCAACAGTTTAAAGAAAAGACAAGGTCTTTACTTTCACAGAGCTTATATGCTAATGGGGAAGAGAAACAAAGCAGATATCCTCTAAAAACTTGAGTATATAAATACATATGTATATAAAGTCCATTTTATATTTTTTATTTATATGTATGTGCATATTGTACACACACACACACACACACACACACACACACACACACACACATATATATAACTATGGTAAATATGTCAAGTTGACTATAGGACAAAATGGTAAACCCTTCTCTGGGACTTGTTTCCTCATTTGTAAGATGAAGGTTCAGACTAAATAATTCCTAAAGTCCCAAGTAGCTCTAAGTCTATGTTCCTATGAATTTTACCCCAAAACTGACCCAAATTTAAAAAATGGAATATGAGGTTTATATACAACTTCTTAATTCTGATACCATTATCCAGGCACAATCCCTGATTGCTCATTTCTGTTGAGGACATTCATACTTTCTAGTCATCCCAATTTATAACCTTGAAGTCATTCTTGACTTCCAAGCTTCCTGCCAATATCCAATCAGTTGTCAAACCTTATTGAAGTCCTTTCCTCCAGTTTGTGTGTTCCTCCTCAGACCCACCATTTGACCCACCCTACCCATGCCAGCCACATTCACTTCTAATCAGCTTTAATTCCTCACTTTTCAGGCTAATTTCCCATTTTGCTCACTTCCACCGCCTCTTTTCAACTCCCTTTCATGTGTTGTCTTCTCCCAATAAAATGTAAGCTCCTTGAGGACTGGAATTGTTTTTCTTTTTGCTTGTATTTGTATTCCCAGAAATTGAGACATAGTAAACACTTAATAGATGCTCTATCTAATCTAATCTCTAATATTAATCTCCTGTCATAGTTCAGGCCTTGATATCTTTCATCTGGACTATTACATTTACATAATTAACATCTTCCCTCTCCAACCTATGCTCTACAAAGTTGTCAGAAGAGGCCCCTGCCTGCATAACTCCCAGTGTGGCCTGAATCAGATTAAAATGTAATTGGAAAATATTTAGCAAAATCAGTTATATCCAACTCTTCATGACTTGATTTGGAGTTTTCTTGGCAAAGATGCTGGAGTGGTTTTCCATTTCAATCTCAAGCTCATATTGCAGATGAAACAACTGAGGCAAACAGGGTTAAGTGACTTGCCCAGGATCACCAAGCCAAATGTCTGAGGTCAGATTTTAACTCCAGTCTTCCTGATTCCAGGCCTAGCTCTCTAGCCATTGCACTACCTAGCTGTACTGAAATACAACATAAATAATGTTAGTTTGTGGTTTTCTAAGTCAATACATAGTCTTCCTGGATCAATTTCTATTTGAGTTTCATAACATTGCTCCACAAAATTGCTAATGCATCACTTCCTTACTCCAAAATTTTTAGTGACTCCAGTTGCTCTAGGGAAAAATATAAACTCCTCAGCCTGTGTTTTTAAGCACTTTAAATATTTGTTTTATCCAATTACATGTAAAAATTTCTAGAATTCATTTAAAATTTTTTTGAATTCCAAATTTTCTCCCTGTCTTCCTCCCCTCCCCCCTCATTGAGAAGGCAAGCTATTTGATATATATTATACATGTTCAGTCATGCAAAACTTATTTCCATATTAGTCATGGTAAAAGAGAACACAAACCCCTCTACCCCTCAAAAAAAAACCAAGAAAAATAAAGCTTAAAAAATGTATGCTTCCATCTGCATTCTGACTCATAATTTTTTTCCTCTGGATGTGGATAGCATTTTTCATCATGAGTCCTTCAGAATTGCCTTAGAGGCTTGTATTGCTGAGAATAACTTAAGTCATTCACAGTTGATAATTTTATAATATTGCTATAACTGTGTACAATGTTTTCCTGGTTCTGCTCACTTCACATTGCATCAAGTAAAGTAAGTCTTCCCAGGTTTTTCTGAAAGCATCCTGCTCATCATTTCTTACAGAACAATAATATTCCATTACAATAATGAATCACAACTTGTTCAGCCAATCCCCAGTTGATGGACATCCCCTCAATTTCCAGTTCTCTGCCACCACAAAAAGAACTGCTATAAATATTTTTGTACAAATAGGTCCTTGACTCTTTTTTGTATGTCTCTGGGAAATAGACCTAGCATTGATATTACTAGATCAAAGCTTTATAGTTCACTGGGCATGGTTCCAAATTGCTCTGCAGAATGATTGCACCAGCTCACAACTCTACCAACACTACATTAGTGTCCCACTTTTCCCACATCCCCTCCAGTATTTTTCATTTTCCTTTTCCTTTTCTACCATATTAGCCATCAGAAAGGCATGAGATGATGCTTCAGAGTTGTTTGAACTTGAATTTTTTTAATCAATGGTGATTTAGATAATTTTTCCTATGATTATCGATAGCTTTGATTTCTTCATCTAAAAACTGCCTTTGACCATTTATCAAGTGGGGAATGACTTATATCCTTTATAAATTTGATTCAATTCTCTATATATTTGAGAATGAGGCCTTTATCAGAGAAAATTATTATAAAAAAATCCTGATTTTCTACTTTCCTCCTAATCTTGGCTGCATTGGTTTTGTTTGTGCAAAACCCTTTTTATTTTAATGTAATGAAAATTATTTATTTTATGTCTTGTAATGCTCTCTATCTCTTGTTTGGTCATAAATTCTCCTCTTTGTATAAATCTGTCAGGTAAACTATTCCATGCTCAGCCTGGAATTTAAGGCTACCTATTATTTAGCTCCCAACTAAAATTTAGTCTTCCCTCTAGTGCTTTCTCCATTCTAGCCAAACTGGCTTCCCAACTGTTCCCCAACATAACATTCCACTTTCTACTTCTATGGCTTCAGAAAATGATTTTCCCATTCTTATATATTCTCTTCTCACCTCTGCCTTATAAAATCCTTAACTTTCTTCAAAGCACGACCCAAATACTACCTCCTACACAATGTCTTTCTGTGTTGTTACTTTACATTTTCTTTGTATATACTCGTCTAGGAACATGTTGTCTTTGCCTCAATAAAACTTAAGTTCTGGGGAGGCTAGGTGGCACAGTGAGTGGCGCCGGCCTTGGAGCTAGGAGGACCTGAGTTCAGATCCAGTCTCAAACACCTAACACACACACACACACATACACACACAAACAAGCTGTGTGACCTTGGGCAAATTATTAACCCCAATTGCCCTTCAAAAAGCGAAAATATAAAATAAAAATAAAACTTAAGTTCCACTAGGGCAGGGATGGTTTCATTTTGTCTTTGTATCCCTATTACCTCATTGCTTAATAAATTTTTGGGAAATTGAATTGCTAGTTATTGAGGAGCATTTTATTAGTTTGTTGAATCTGACGGGTAGATCTGGAGACTTTCAATATAATTCAATACAATAGACATATATTTTACATTCCCAACCCAATACTTGGTATAGTGGCAAGTACAAAATAACATTTTGCTGACCCTCAAGGAGCTTACTAGAACTTAACTAGAAAGATAAACATTCTCACTTGAAACATATCAAATTAAGTTCTCAAAAGTTCTCAAAACATATCAAATTAAGTTCTTAAAATCTGAGAAATGGAATTGATCAGTGTAGACTGATCCGAGGACAGTGAACTTGAGCAGAACATTGACAGTGAATGCAAGTAGATAGGTAATATTAGTTAAGGGAGAAGAGCATGAAGAAAGACAGAGAGGTGGATGTAAAACAAGGCTTAGACTATCAGCAATCTAACTGGAACAGAGCTGTTGGAGAATCGCTCACAGGCCACTTATTTAACAAATACCACTTGAATCACATTATTTACCTCTTTTTTTTTAAACAAATGCTTTATTAACTTCTGTTTTATATCATTCATTTCTGCCAGATTTTGAGTTACAATCATTTCCCCCCCATTATTCCCCTACCCAACCTCCCAGAATAGTAGTCCCACAAGATATCGCTTCCTCCAATCTGCTCTCTCCCATACCCCCATCGACTTTTCCATTAGAGGAAGGTGAATCTTTGTGTCCCAGTGCCTGCACATCTTATCTCCCTATTACAAGCAAAAGAGTATTAATAATAGTATTTATATATATTTGGAACATTTAATGTTAAGACCTCGAATTTCAGATCCATTTCCTTCCTCCCTTGTCATCCATTCCCTCTTGGGAGATAAGTAATTCAGTATATGTTGTACATGTCTAGCTAAGCAAAATATTATCATAGTAGATATATTGTACAAGGCTGCTTATAATTCCCTCCCACTCATCCCACCCCCCACCTGGTCCATTCCCTACATGATCCTGTCCTTCTTCTATAGTGGGTACTTCCAACCTCCCCTCACCCCAAGGATGCCCTCCCATCCATCATCCCTCCTCTCATCCCCCTTCCCCCTATCCTGCTGCAGGTTGAGATATCCCATTTAGTATGTATGTCATTTTCTCCCTGAACCAAATTCAATGTGAATGTGGTTTTGCCTTTTTAGACTTCTTTATTCTCCCCCTCCTTTGCAACCACTTCCTCTTGCTTCTTCTCCATGGGATAGTCTACCCTACCCTGTCTCTCCCCATCTCCTATTGCTACTTTCCTCTCTCACCTCATAATTTCATCCCTTGAGTATTCTCCCTTCCCAACAAATTCAACCTATGCCCTCTATCCATATATAACTGTAACCATATACACATACATTCACATATGTATTCTTATGACCACACCCCCTTCTTCCATTATTTTCATAGTGAGAAAGATATCATCAGTCCCAGTTATTGCTTTTCCATATAGGAATGTAAATAGTTCAACTTTGATAAGTTCCTTTTGATTTCTTTTCCCTGATTACCTTCTCAGGCATCTCTTGCTTCTTGTGTCTGGATGTCAAATTTTCTATTCAATTCTGGTTTTTTCCTCAAGAATGCTTGAAAGTCCTCTATTCCACTGAATGACCATATTTTCCCCTGAAACAAAATACTCAGTTTTGCTGGGTAGGTGACCCTTGGGTTCATTCCCAGTTCTTTTGCCCTCTGGAATATCATATTCCATGCCCTTCGATCCCTCAGTGTAGAAGCTGCCAGGTCCTGGGCTATTCTGATTGTGTTTCCACAATATTGAAATTGTTTCTTCCTGGCTGCTTGTAGTATTTTCTCCTTGATCTGGGCATTCTGGAACCTGGCTATAATATTTCTGGGAGTTTTCTTTTTGGGATCTTTTTCAGGAGGTGATCGGTGGATTCTTTCAACCTCTATTTTGCCCTCTGGATCTAAAACATCAGGGCAGTTTTCCTTGAGAATTTCTTGAAGGGTGATTTCTAGGTTCTTTCTTTGATCATGGCTTTCAGGTAAACCAATAATTTTTAAATTGTCTCTCCTGGATCTATTTTCCAGGTCAGTGGTTTTTCCCATGAGATATTTCACATTGCCTTCTAATCTTTCGTTTGTTTGGATCTGCTTAACAGCATCTTGATTTCTCATAAAGTCACTAGCTTCCATTTGCTCCAGTCTAACTCTGAAGGAATGAATCTCCTCAGTGAACTTTTGAGATTCTTTTTCCATCTGGCAAATTCGACTTTTTAAGGCATTCTTCTCCTCATTGCCCTTTGGGCCTCCTTTGCCATTTGAGTTAGTCTATTTTTTAAGGTGTTGTTTTCCTCAGTCAGGCTGTTGACCTCATTTCATACTTTTCCTGCATCCTTCTCATTTCTCTTTCCAATTTTTCCTCCACTTCTCTTATTTGATTTTTAAAGTCCTTCTTAAGGTCCTCTATGGCCTGCAACCTGCTCGTGTTTTCCCCTGGGGCTTTTGGAGCAGGACTTCTGACCTCACAGTCCTTTTCCCGCTCTATGCCCCCAAAATAGGAGTCTAGGTTGCATTTTTCTGTTTCCTTTGCCTTGGCATGTTGCCACTTAATTACTTGACTTTTGGGCTTGTTGCCACACTATGGCTTTAAGGCCAGATAGAGGAATTTTCTTCCCGAACGTGTGGGGGGCAACTTCCGTTTCTGGCAAGCTGTAAACCCACCCAAGACTTCCACCCTAGATCACAATCCAGATCCAGGGAGGTTAAAGCAAGAGCGATTACCCCCCAAGACTGATCGCTGGATCTCCCTACGATTTGGAGGCTGGGAGCTGGAGCTGCCTCTGAAAACTGCAAAATAGCTTGTCTCCTCAGTGGCTTCTAGCCCCCAGGGGAGGGAGCCGATGCATTCCCTAAATACCAGTCTCAAAGTCCATAGGACACCAACCTCTTACTTTGTCCTAGGCATGTCTATGTTGATAATTCTGGAGTCGCCACAGCTCCTGGTGTTCTGGGGTTCCTCCAGCAGGCTGCTGGCCCTGCCGCCCTGGGGCTAAAATCTCGGCTCACGCGGACCTGGGTTCGGCTCGGCTCCTGCACTCTGCGCGCTGCCAGGTCCCAGACTGTTGCGCTGGTCCTTCCTGTAGGGCTGCTGGGCTGTCCTCAGCGGGAGGTTAGCTTCTCTGTGTCATTCTGTGGGTGCTGGGGCTCCAGAAGTTGTTCAGAGTCCCCTTTTACATAGTTTGGGCGGAATCTGGGGGCAGAGTGGCTTGGATGAGCTGTTTCTACTCTGCCATCTTGGCTCCGCCCCCTATTTACCTCTTTTGAACACCATTAAGTTGAGATCCTACCCTAGAATAACATAAATATCAACTTGTATTAGCTTTCATATGCCTTGCTACATCTTAAAGTGTAACTAACTACATCAAACTAATTGAATAACACTGGACCTAATGCACTCACCTGTCTAATCCAGATGATTAGAAAAACATAACCCATGTCATCTTTTCATTCTTGATTTCCATTTTAATCAAAAGATTTGATTACAGGGGCGGCTAGGTGGCGCAGTGAGTAAGAGCGCCGGCCTCGGAGTTTGGATGACCCGAGATCAGATCCGGCCTCAGAAAATGAGCACCCACGCATAAATCAAAAAATGACTAGCCGTGTAACCTTGAGCAAGTTACTTAACCCCAATTGCTTAAAAAAAAAAAAAAAAGATTTGATTACAGCTTGAATTAAGGAGAAGGCAACTAAAGAGTTACTAGCCTATTGATGACTAAATATTTCAAGCATCTCACTTGGGGAAAAACCACACAAATTAGAAAAGATATGGGAAAATAGCAATTATTTTCCACTCTAAGAATTATTTCTTTTGTGTGGCTGTATTCAATGAACAGGAAGGAGAGTAAACCACAGTTAAATACTTCATTGAATTTTGTGGAGACTTCATTTAGTCATTTCCCCCCTCATTATTAAGATGACAATTTGATATTTTTATAAAACTCTTGAAAAAATACAGGGCACATCATCAGTTAAAATATGAGCTCAGTGGGATATTGTTCCAATTTCAGATAAATGTAAAATCAAAAATGTTGTAATTTTCATTCAGTCCCAAATCTGTTTTTCATTATTTCTGCTTTTTAAATACAGTCTTCAAAAGCCTTATAAAAAGTTTTCTTATTGACCTTTTAAGGAATATTACCTTGTCAGTTGCTTATTGTTATATTCAGTACAGAAAATCATTATGTGTCTTTTCTAATGTTTGTATTCCTTTAATAAAATAATTAAAGATAACTATCACCAGAATCATTTACCCCACACTGAGGTTCACCCTGGTGCCTCAACTGCATTTGAAAGTGACTGGTTCTCCAATCCTATGTCAACGACAAGCAAATTCAGGTAGATCCTACCAAGCCAAAATGACTAAATACAGTCTTGGTGAAAATTGTCTTGTCATGTGGGTGCCAGCCTCTCTCAATGTGGAGAAGCTTGGCCATTAGCCTGAATTCTTTCAACCACAGCCACTCATAAAGTCCATCTACTAGTATACAATGGAACTTACAGTCTCTTTGGGGGGGGGGGGGGATAATTCCCACATTGTTGAAATGAAAGATCCATATTTTCATAGATTTAAAGCTGGAAAGAGCCTCAAAGTTTATCTAGTTAAATTGTGTCAAACCTGAATTGAAAGGGACTCCACTAAACCACACATAGGTATCTCTACTAGCACCACATATTAACATTACCTATTTTCTGTCATACTTTTGTATATTTTGTTAAATATTTCCCAATTGCATTTTAATATGATTCAGCCTCACCAGGAAGTGTTGTCAGTGTCCAATAGGTCCCCTGTTTGACAACTTTCATCTAGTCCAACCACATTGTTATTATTAGAGGAGGAAATTTAAGTCCAAAGGCTTTAAGTGACTTGCCTGAGATCCCATAGGTAATAAAGAGCAAAGCTAGATTTTGAACTCAGTTCCTCTGATTCCCTTTATCATGTGTTTTCTGCTCTTTTGCCCTATCTCTGGTATCATTATTTTGTGTGCTAAGCTTTCTAGCATTCTTAGTAATTGTCTCAATAGATGGTTGGTAAGGGAATACAATTTGCAATTTACAAGATGCTAGCTTTAGTCTGATATCAATCAATAAATATTTGTTAAGTGCCTACTATGTGCCAGGCACTATTCTAAGTTCCAGGGAATACAAAAAGAGGTAAAAGTTAGTCCCTGCCCTCAGGAAGCTTACAATGTAATGAGAGAGACAACAACATGCAAACAAAAATACACAAAGCAAGCTATATACAGGATAAATAGTGAGGGAAGGCATTAGAATTGAGGGGATAAATAACAGAGGGAATAAATAACAAAGGGAAGGCATTAGAATTGAGGGGTTAGGAAAGGTTTCCTATAAAAGATGAGGTTTTATTTGGGACTTAAAAGAAGCCAATAGGTCAATAGGTAATATTGAGAAGGGAGGACAATGTTGTATTGGGAGGTTAGGGGGGATTGGAGGGTAATCAGAAAAAATGCCCAAAGCCAAAAGACACAGTGTCTCATTCATGGAACAGCCAGGAGACCAGTGTCACTGGATCAAAGAGTAAATGTTGGGGAGTAAGTTACAAGAAGACTGGAAAGGTAGGAAGGGCTTAATCATTGAAGGGCTTTGAATGCCAAACAAAGCATTTTGTATTTTACACTGGAAGCAATGGGAAATCACTGAAGTTTATTAAGTAGAGGGTTGACCTGTTCAGAAATATGCTTTGGGAAAACCACTTTGGTGGCTGAATGGAGGATAGATTGAAGTGGGGAGAGCTTTGAGGCCAACAAACCCATCAGCAGCTATTGAATAGTGATTGTATATTGCATTTTGATAGTGAATTGTTATATGGTGACAAGATTGTGTTACTTAGCTAGGAACTAGCTAGCTACTTCATAAATACTTGTTAGTACTAAGGAGAACGAGTGAAAAAATTTACCTGATTCAGTACAGATCCATGAACACTAATAAGCCCAGCAGAATCATAGAGAAACTAAGACTCAGAGAGGTTGCTTGCTTCCTTGCTCAAAGTCACATGGATAGTAACCATAGAGCTGAGATTTGAACTTGGGTCCCTTGACTTCAAGTGTAATGCTCCAAATTAGCACTCTTCTATTTTATAGTTGAAGAAATTGAAGCATAGAGAAATCAAGTTATTCACCCCAATATTTTGTAGTTCATACATATATATATACATATATACATACATATATAAATAATTGTGATGTATAGATAGATATGTCTATATCTATCTACCTACCCTACCTATTTACTTATTTATCTCTAGCTAACTAGCTATGTAAGTATTATATTATATTATATTGGTGAAGAGAGCTTCTCTATAATGAGGGTGCTCCACACTCCACATCAGGTTAATACTAAAAAGAAAAAGCATACATATTCAGGTAGGTTTTAGCCTATATAAACTATAATTCATTCTTCCTCTCCCTCTCCCCTCACTTAATAAAATCCCTTTCTTCCTTCAAGTCTCTCTCTAAGCATCTCTCTTCATGAACTTTTCCTAATAGCCCCCCCACCCCAAATGCTAGTGCTCTCCCTCTCAAACAGTCCTTTATTTAACAATTTTATATTTATTTATATTTATTCTATTTATATATGATTTTGTTATATCCCCCATTAGAATGTAAGCTTCTTACAAGTTGGTTTGTTTCATTCATTATCTTTGTATACCTAGTGCTTAGAACAGTGCCAGGCACATCATAGGCATTTAAAAAATATTTGTCGATTGATAGATTGATCTTCATGTCTATAATTCTGATTCTATAAAGTCTCTACACCCATGGAGCCTATAATCTAGTAGGAAGCTACAATGTACATATCACAGCAACCACCAAGCAGATTCATGGCTCATCTCTAACATAGCCTTAGAGAGTGGCTTCGGGCACTGAGAGGTAAAATGGTTTGTGTCTGTTCACACAGCTGATGTATGTTTGACAAAGGACTTGAACCCTGATCTAATGCTAAGTCTAACCCAGTATCCACTCCACTACATTGCCTCTCATGCTATGTAACTTCATCAGTGCCTAGCACAATACTCTGCAAATAATATTAAATATAACTTTATAAATATTGAATGAATGATAGAGTACTCCTTTTCATATTGTTAGTGAATAAGAAAATAAGATAATGGATGTAAAAGCTCCTTATAAATTGTAAAACATTATGCAAATGTAAGGTCATCTTATCAACTAATATTATATTAAGAGAAGCAATATGGTTGCTCTTGGGATGGATGTTTGACTTAAATTTTGCTTAAGTAAAATGTGGATTCAAATCCCTCCTTTGATGATATTAGTTGTATGACCATAAGCAAGTGAATTATCCCCACTGAGCCTAGGGGAGCTCCCTAAGGCTTAAAAGTTAGAGAAGTTAGAATTTGTGTCAGTGGAAGAACTATTAGATAATAAAATTACATATTCTTTTACATATTATACTTCATATTTCAATTTTGTCTTTGCATAACTAAGGAAACTGTATTTATTGAGTTTATAATTAAGTGTCTTATTTTTAAGTACATAAAATAATATTTGAATAATATGGGTGAGATGTTAGTACTTCTCTATGGTTATTACAAACAGGAGTCTTTATGACTATATTTTTAATTCCTAATATGTTATGCTTCAATCAAATGTTGTCTCTGTTCCAATGTGAATCTTTGATTTTCTGGTTTCTGGAGAGCAGAATGCAGTATGCACAACAAAGCCCTTAGAAGATTTGGAAGACATAGAGTGGTATGCAAACATATAGCAAAATCATCAGAAAAATGCACCACATATTACATTTAGTGCAGTCCATTAAATGGAACTAGTATTTATTCCATAAAAGAACCAAAGCCCTTTGTGGGGCACAAAGTTGGAAAAGGAAAAGAAAGAATTGGGCAAATAGCAAGATAGCCACAGATGTATGATTTTGGTTTTTAGGGTTGAAAATACTGACTCCTTTGAATACAGCAAAAATTACTTAAATAAACACATAACTAGTTGGGTAATTGGGTGTCTTACTCCATTAACCCAGTAATACAAATTTACATAATCATCCATGCTTCCAAGCAACTTTTCCCTTTTTTAAAAGTTCTTTTTTAAGAATAATAAATAATAAATAAATTTAATAATAAATAATAAATAAATTTCTCTCTTTGAGTGAAAAATTCCATATGCTCAGAGGAGAGTTGTAAAAGTCCAAAAGCTGAGCATTTGAGGAAAACATTATAGGTTGCTATATTTTAGATAGTCAGCAAATAAGTCAACAAACACTTTTTAAACACCTGTGTGCTAGGCAATGTGCAAAACATTAGATATGTTATAAATTATGGGTTCCATGAATGGGTAATAAATAAAAATTCTTCCATTTTTGGAACAGAAATGACATTTGTTCAGGATAACTCTATCCTAACTTCTTAAGATTTTATAGTAATTGGCTATAAATAGTAGCCTTCACTGATTTTATTATATATAAAATATATATTAACTTGATGCCAAGATTCAACAAGATATTTTTGTTGTTGATGTTTTAATATGTTGTGCTTTTTGCAGGGGGAAGGCAGGGCTATTGGGGTTAAGTGACTTGCCCAAGGTCACACGGCTAGTAAGTGTTAAGTGTCTGAGGTCAAATTTGAACTCAGGTCCTCCTGACTCCAGGACCAGTGCTCTATTCACTGCATCACCTAGCTGCCCCACAACCAGATGTTTTCTGAAATTGATAAACTAAGTCAATAATATCACCCTAAGTTTTGCTTTACTAAAGTCACATTAAAGAAACCACTTGAATTAATATATACGAAATGGCTTTTGGCCATGAAATGAAAAGCTGTGACAGATTTCATTGGTGTAATAAATAAGCAAAATTGGTTTTCTTCTAATAATTCTATTAAGGCAAGGCAGTGTAGCATAGTAGGTGAAGGACTGGTCTTGGGGTCAGAAATATCTGTGTATGGGTCCCTCTTCTGTCACACATGACAGCATATATTACCTGTCTCCCATTCCATTCTATTTGATTACTCAATTTCTAGTTTTAAAAAGAAATAGGAAAATAATGGCATAGATGAAAGAATACTAAGTTAAAAACAAGATGGGTTTAAATCCTGGCTTAACCACTTATATGATCTTAAGTAAATCATTTACCTTCTACAGACTTCATTTTCCTCATATATAATTTTATAATTAGGAGGTTGAGCTAGATCAAGGGTTCTTAACCTAGGATCCATGGATAAATTTCAAGAGGTATATGAAGTTGGATGGATTAAAAAATTGTCTTTCTTTTCACTAGCCTCTAACTGAAATTTAGTTATTTCCTTCAATTATTTAAAAACATTATTCCAAGAAGGGGCTCATAGGCTTTACCATTCTGTCAAAGGGTCTAGGAGATAAAAAAGGTTAAGAACTCCTGGTCTAGAAGATCAGGAAGGTTCCTTCAACTTTCAATCATACGATCCAATGAATCAACAGCCACCTAAATGTAGGAGGTATATGTTTTAGTAACATATTACTGATCCACTAAATTCTCCAGGTAACAGAGACTATGAGATGTTAAAGTTTTTTACCTGTTCAGATTTTGAATTGTATTCATTCTGTTCCTAAATGGCGTGAAAACTTGAGTGATTTTCACCCCAAGTGACCTATTGAGATCAAAACCATGGGACCTATTTCCATCTTGTAAACACCTTTCAGAATTTTATGGGCTAGTATAAAAGAAAGTGAAGAAATAATTATACCTTTTTTCGACTTTAGGAGGTATGAAGAAATATTTCAGTCAAATTATTTGAATGAAACAGCTATCCTTAGGCTGACTGAATGATGAACCATAGCCTTGTTACCCCTAAGAAGCTCAAACAACTGTGAGGAGAATCAACCAAGAAGAGTCATCTCTAACAGTAAAGAGGGAGTCATCTCTTATGCCTTTTACAGAGTACAGAGGGAGATAGAATTTCTTCCATGCCCCCATTCCCATTGCTTCAGTGTTCTTGAAGCAGAAAAATTCATGTAGTAGGAGACACAGTACCCAGGAGAGAACAATTTCAGAAAGTCTGCCTAGTGGTCAAGAAAGAGTTAGCCCTGGAAGTTAGGAGTTGAGCTGTAGAAAGGAGCAAGTCCAGATACCCCCAGTCAAATGACCAACCCAGGAAGAGTAATATGTGAACTCCACAAAAAAAGAAAGGACATTGGGTCCCTGGATTGCTGGAACTGTGATTTGCTGTGTTCCTTATGACTGTCCTACTAATCTACTGTTTTTATATATCCATTCTTCCCACTGATGCCACATGTATTTGTGAAAGTTTATGTGCTAGATTTATGGAAGGAGTAAATACCTTTACTTTGACCTAATATTGTCAAATAACTGATAATTAAAGGTGAATAGATTAGTATGGCTAATGATCTATAGTTTCAGGAGTGTAAACACAGACAGTACTTCAAACCTGGAGTAGTCATTCATACCTCACCCACCCCCAAGAGACCAAACATATAAGGGCCAGTGTCCATGCTACTTGTAGGGTTAGGGGTAAGAAGTAGGGGCAAGGAAGAGAAGAGGGTAGCCCAAATAGCTACCCTAAACATCTCACATCAATTCACAATTATTCTTTAAGTCTAACCAAACATGGTTTTTGTATAATGTGAGGAGTTCACATTCTTTTTCTGGAAGTTTCAAACCTTCCCCCTAAGCCAGGTAAATTCTACCATTATATAGTCCCAAAGAGTAAAACCAGTTCTGAATTATCCCACATTTCAAATCTAAAGTCTAAATCTTAAATATGATGGCAGAATTTTATTAAAACTTAGTGAAGTTATGTGAACAATGCTACAATTGAGCTTATAAATTAATACGTGGAAAATCCATACTCTACCTCTTTCTTTCTCTCTCCTTCCCCAGTCCTACAGACATTTCTCTCTTTTAAGGTCCATCTGGCCTGCCTTGGCTGCTTCAGCATTCTTTCCTTAGCCTATAAATGTCAAAGTTGATTGGCAGTAAGGGCCATATGGTATGAGGAAAAGGCAGAGAGGTATGAGTGAAATGTTCCTGAATCTCAGAAGACAGACACTAGGGAAATGGTGGAAGAAGTATTTGGTTCAGCTTCATATAGCAATTTAGGAAATGATTTTAAAGTCTTCATTAATATTTTGAAAGACCATCTTTTCAGAAATTAAATAAAGCCCTGGAGATTTGAGGTAAGTTTAGTACCCCTGGTGAGCAAAACCAGAAACACTTCTCTTTGTTCATGAGGCCAGAAACCTAGTAGGTATGCTTGTCCCAATTATTTATTGCTTGCTTGATCATTGTCTTTTTTAGATAAAAATTCTTAGAACTCTTAGAGTAGTTATTAACAGAATGAGTGTACTTAGCACTATGACTTTCATATTGTGATCAGCTCTTAGTGGAATGTATAACAGTAATAATTTCAAAAAAGGTGAACCACCAGTATTGATGAAGACTATCTATAAAGATGGTGGTGATATTTCTTTTCTTTTTAAAATTCAGGACACATGGCCCAATAAGGAATTTTTACCTGATTTGAGAACTTATTTATATGAAAAATCTTGCAAAATTAAATCAATTACTTAATAAAAGAAAAATAGAAAGTTCATTTTTATATAATAGTTAATAAAACATGTGGTAATTTTTATTATTCATCTGTCATCAATGTTATAGGTAGGTACTTAGATACATATATGCATACATACATGAATACATAATTTTTATTATTCATCTGTCATCAATGTTATACATACATGCATACACACATACAGAATTGATTAAACTATTACTATATGTCAGGTACTGTGCTAAATGGTAGGCATACAAAGGCAAGCAAGCAAAATAGTCCCTACCCTTGATGAATTTGGATTTTAATGGGGAAGATAGCATATAAAGGGGGATTATAAAGTAATTGGGCAATGGAAAATGATAAATGCCATGGAGGTCCAGGTCTGGGCAAAATATGGCAAAAAAAAAAAACCCTATCAGAGCTCAGTCTGTTAGGAGTGGATTACAAAATTGAGGATGGGGGCATGAGATGATAAGGATGATGGCCAGATTACTGGGAGCATGTTGGCATTGATATATTGTTTCATTCACACTTCTTTGGAGAACTCTTCTTGGTCAGTTATTTTTTTAAATGTGTCTTTGGCAGATATTTGTGATTTATCTGGATTAGCAAATGAAATTTTATAATTTCAGTAATAATCGATGACTTTTCTGATCATTCAAAATTGTTAATCAGTGAAAATGACTTCTCTATCACATCACTGATACCAAGCAGGAAGAAGTTAAATTTGTATATGCTTTATGTTTGAAACTCTGTGTTTCTCAAGAGAGATTTTCTTCTCATGAAGAAACATTTTAAGCACAGTCAAATCACTCTTATTTGATATGTAGGTACTTCTTCCCCCCCCCCCCCATCCCATTTGGTTAGCAAGTTAAAGAAAATGAAAATTATAGCATGAAATCAATAGCACACATACATGGTAATCTCAAGAAAGAATTGATTAAAATATACCAAAAAATAGCTGGAGGATGAATATCAAGGATTATGAGGTCTATCTCTAAAAAATCATTGATAGGTTTAGCTTGAAATATAATGGGAAATTACTAAGATCAGTTCTACAAAACTCTGCCTCCATTCTGTACTCAATAAAAGTGAATTATAAATTACACAGCTCATTAAAAGAGGCACGTTAAAATATATCTTTAAAAACATTACACATTGAATAAGAAACATTGCCTAAATTTTGATCAGAGACAGTTTTTTACAAGAAAGGACATAGAATAACAATGTTGGGTTCACTTCTGTTATTACTGAAGTAAGAATGGCAGGCAGCAACAGAATCCTGCATAGTATGGGTTTCTTATTTATTCTCTCCTTCAATTCTCCAGACTATTTGGGTGGTGGAATGCCTGTGGCTTTCAAAAGAGTGTAGTGCAAAACCCAAAAGTTCCAAATTCACTCAAGTTTTGATGGGTATTGGTTACATACTTGCATGCTTCTTCCTTTCTTTTTACATGGAGTTTCAATAAATTCAAAATTCTGGGAGGTATATCAGTTTCAGACCTCAGTAGAGATTTATTCTTAATTGTCCCACTCAACAGGGGAAGGAGTTGGGAAGTATGATATGAAGAAAAAGAAAACACTCCAATAATTTTAGCAACTCCTTTAAAACACTCTGGTTGAGCATTATTCCCTTTGCATGTTCTTTTCTCTTTGACCAGGGTTATATTATAACTACACATTTGTGGAATTACAGAGTCAAACACATTGGTAAGGATGGCATTTAGTCACTTATCTATGCAGCAGCAGCTATAAAGATTTGAGAGCAAGTGAATTATTTTTTACATGTACTTACTAATACAAGGAAAACATTTTATTCAGCAATTCTTCTTCCCTGTGCTCTTAATAAGATTCAGATGCTAAGGAAGCAACCAAAAGTTCTTAACATTAAGCAAGATGTTTATTTATTGCTTTTATAATTCACTTCTTTTTTTTTTAAAGCAATTGGGGTTAAGTAACTTGCTCAAGGTGACACGGCTAGTCATTTGATTTATGCGTGGGTGCTCATTTTCTGAGGCCGGATCTGATCTCGGGTCATCCAAACTCCGAGGCCGGCACTCTTACTCACTGCGCCGCCTAGCCGCCCCTTTAGGGCAATTGGGGTTAAGTAACTTGCCCAAGGTTACACGGCTAGGTTTTTGTTTGTGCGGATCAGGTGTCGGAGGCTGGCTCTGAACTCAGATCCTTCTGATTCCAGGGCCGGCGCTCTATTCACTGCGCCACCTAGCCGCCCCTATAATTCACTTCTAGTAAGACTTGTTGGTCAGTTCCAGCTATTACAAAGCTAATATAGAATCCTAGATAAATGAGAGGTGGCACGGGGAGAAGATAGAAGGTAATGATGTCAAAGGATTGACACTATCCTTTAACAACTTCTTATCTTATAACTGTCTAAACAAATTCTTGCAATTTAAAAAAAACGCTTCTCTTAATCTTAGAAGTGAGTGTATTTAGAGCTAGAAGTACATTTAGAGGTTATTTAATCCAATCCCCCCCCCCCCATTTTATGAATGAGTAAACTAGGGCTTGAAAAGTTAAGTGACTTGCCTGAGGTGATCTAACTAATTATGAAACTGAGAAGATTCCCAAACAAACCAATGGTCTTTCTATCATCTCACAATAGTGTCTCTTTTAACACTAACATTTTCTTCCTTCCTTCCTTCCTTCCTTCCTTCCTTCCTTCCTTCCTTCCTTCCTTCCTTCCTTCCTTCCTTCTTTTCTTCTTCTTCCTTCCTTCCTTCCTTCCTTCCTTCCTTCCTTCCTTCCTTCCTTCCTTCCTTCCTTCCTTCCTTCCTTTCTTCTTTGCTTTTTTTGGAGGGGGAATGGCAGGGCAATTGGTGTTAAATGACTTGCGCAAGGTCACACAGCTAGTAAGTGTTAAGTGTCTGAGGTCGGATTTGAACTCAGGTCCTCCTGACCCCAAGGCCAATGCTCTATTCACTGTGCCACCTAGCTGCCCCAACACTTAACATTTTCAAAGAATCTATAATGTAGAAAATTAAAGATACTAGCCTTATTAAAGCAAAACATCCAATTCCTCTATACTCTGTCCATTGTGTTCTTATCCAGACCTATAGATACAATCTATATAGATTATTTCCAAATCTATATCACAACCCACCTGTTTTCCAAATCCCAGATCCACTATGTAATTGTTTATTTGATATTTGCACTTGGACATTGTCACATTGGCAACTTAAAATTCAAAGTTTCTTCCAAAATCTATCTCCCATTTCCCTAAATCAGCATCTCTTTCTTAATTCTTTGTTTCTGTTAATAATGCCATCATTCTCCCAACATTCCTGAGTCATCTTTGATTATTCACTTTTCTTCACAATCCCATATCCCATTACTGCCAGCAACCAAGTTCTGTAGACTTTTCCTCCATAATGAGTCTTCCATTTTAGGCTTTCATTGCCTTTCATCTGGACAACTGAAATGACCTTATAATCAGCCTCCTTGAGTTAGACATTGCCCCACCTTCACCTTTCAATATTCATCCCACCCCCTTTGTTGATAAGAACATTGATAATCCAATGTTCTTATCATGTCCCTTTCCTGTTTTAAGACCTTAAGTGGATTTTCATTTTCTACCAAATGAAGGCTAATCTCTTTAGCCTTGTATTAACAGCTCTCTGTGATCTGGTCCCAACCTACTACTTGTCCAGCCAGTCATTCAACAAACATTCATTATTAAGTGCCTGCTATGTGCAGAGTATATACTGAATAGACTAAAAAATAGCTAACTACTGAAAGAGACACAAAGAATGGATAAGATGTGAGTTCTGCACTCATAGAGGTTACAATACAGTCAAGAGATAAAACACAGATACAAATACCTTTGAGGCCTTACCTTCTGCTGCTTCCCTTCTGGGTCTATGCTACAACCAGATCAGATAACCAATTCCTTTAATGTACTCTCATATTTCATGCCTTTGCTCCTGTTTTTTGTTTTTATAAAATCACCCCTACCTGCCACTGCCCAGGATCTGACTATCAAATTCCTACCCATCACTCAAAACCCAGGTCAGATTCTACCTTCTATAATCATTCTAGCCAGAAAAATTTTTCCCTCTTCTGAATTCCTAAAGTATTTTTAATTGCATTACCATCCTTTGTTTTAATATCACCTTCATTTCTAAATATATCCTTCCTTACTCAGAAAGTTATTGCTTATAACAGAATATTAAAAAGAAAAAAGTAATTCAGCAAAACTAATCAACAAATCAGTCATGTCTGATAGAATATACATTATTCCACATTCATCAATACCCTACTTCTACATAGAATAAATTTTCTTTATCTCTTCTTTGGGGTCAACCTTGGTCATCATGATTACACAGTATTCAGTTTGGTTTTGTTTGGGTTTTTGTTCATTCAACTTGCATTATTTATAGTTATGTGTTGTTTTCTGGCTTCTCCTTATTTCATGCTGTATCAGTTCATAAAAGTTTTCCCATGCTTCTCTGAATTCTTTATAGTTATCATTTCTTACAATGGAGAAATGTAACATTTATGTACCAAAATTTACTTAGCCATTTTGTAATCAATATGTATCTGCTTTCTTCCTAAATGTATGCTAGCACAAAAAAGCACTGCTAAGAATATTTAACTGCATAGAAGGTCTTTGTGTCTTTAACCTCCTTGGGGTATATCCCCAGCAGTGGGATCTGAGTAAAAAAAGCACGGGCATTTTAGTCACTTTTTAAAATTAAACTTATAAATTGTTTCCCATATTTAAAATTAAAGTTATAAATTGTTTCCCATACTGGTTGAAGCAATTCACAGATCCGTCAAGAATGTTAGTGTGCCTGTCTTTCCTCTAAACATTCTAGTATTGACTATTTTCATCTTTTGTCATCTTTGTCAATCTGTTGGGTATCAGGTGAGATCTAAGAGTTGCTTTGATTTATATTTTTCATTATTATTGGTATATAATAAAGTTGCAGTTGATGATAGTTTCAAATACTTCCTTTGATAACTGTCTATAGCCTTTGAGCACTGATCTATTGGCTAATGGCTGTTAGTCTTACAGAGTAACTGTTTCCCTTAGATCTTGTATATTAGACCCTTATCAGAGATATTTGATTAAAAGAATCATCTCTAATCAATAGTTTATTCCTAATTTTATTCATTTAATACTTTTTTTGTTTCCCACAATGAAACTCTCCCCTTAGCCACAGCTAAAAAAAAAAAAAGCTTACTGATCGCTTCGGATTTTTTTTTAATGATTTGACCATTGGTATTCATGTCAAGTATCCATGTGGTAAATAATCTATAATATTTAACCAAATCTGATTTATGCCAAAAATTTTTGTAGTTTTCTCAGCAGGTGAATAGGTGTGAATTCCTGCAACATTTTAGTATCTATTGCAATTTTATATATTATATTTATTTGCACACATATTTTACCTCCTCTGTTGCCTTTTTAAGACCTTAAATGCATTTTAACTATTTTGTATCCCCTACAAACTAGTCCGATGCCTATCAACAATATATTTATAATTGAACTAATGAAATAAAATTAGACATTTGAGGACACAGATATGATGATTGCTAGACTGGGGTCCTGCAAGAAGTAGCTGAACCTAATGGGACTGAGGATATAGATGGAGACATTATCCTTGGCAAAAATAAGCACCATTTTACTCCTTGAGACTTAAGAAAGGAAAAGAGGATAAATGAAGGCCTGGAGAGGTTTGAAGTAAAGGAAGGGAGCAGAGGAAGTTCAAGCTGGATGTTCTCAATCTTTGGAGTAGAGTGGAATGCAATTCATCTCCTGATGATGATGGGAGGAGCATTAAAAAAAAGAGAATCTTAAAGCAGCATTTTAGGGAATACAATAGGAAGTCAATAAGAATGAGTAAAAAAGATCAATGTGTAGTGGTAAATACATTAATGACATTGGGGAGTACAAATTTGTAGTGAACAAAGTCAACAAGATACATACACATGCATCAATATATGTGCATGCTATTATATATAGATGTTATTATTATTCCCATTTACTACTTGAGCAAACAGAGACAAACATAAGCTAAATGACACATCCAGGATCATGCAGCTAGTAAGTGTCAGAGGCCATATTTGAATTTATGTCTTCCTGATTCTAGCCCCAGTGCTCTGTCCAAATGGCCACCTTCCGGGCATTTTGCTACTCAAAAGTGGGCATTGCCAAATTAACCTGGATTACATATGTTTTAGGAGAAGATCTTGGTCAGGACCCATGATTTAATTAGTACAATGAGTTTCTAAGTCAAGAAATTCTACCCATGCAGGTTGTCAACTGCTCTGCAACTTTTGATCTTTGAGAGTTTGGAGCCCCGAGACACTCAGTGACTTGGCCAAAATAACACAGCTAGTATATGTCAAAGCCAGGACTTGAACCCCACTCATCCTGACTACAAGTCCAGCTTTCTACTCTCTATTCCATGCTGCTTTTCAACAAAGAATGTATCATACAGAAACAAAATAAAACTCTTTGTTTTAGTTTGGTTTGGTTGGGGTTTTGTTTGTTTGGGTTTTTTGGTAATTTGGTAGAACTCACAAACCCAATTCAAGACAAAAATAGCAAAATGAAGCAGAATCTTGCTTCAGGGTCTCTGGAATCAATGCTCCTTTTCCTTGGCATACCAGGAGTTTGTTGCTAGGATGAGCCCCATATTTTCTGGGAAGCTGATCAAGTGAAGTCATTCCAAGACACCAAAGTACTGTTAAAATCTGGATCAAGTTTCTCTTTGGACCTAGGATCAGACCAAGAGCATATATAATGCTTAACATGGATTATTTTCTCTGCTCTAGCCTCTATGACTACTGCTCTGTTTCATTTATCACTTTTAAGTTGACAAAGGGACTGAAATGCAGAGACTTGGAATTTCTGGTTACCCAAAATGACCTGTTCTGACTGAGTAAAATTTGTGGCTTCTATTTTGTCATTGCTATGGATAATTTCCATTTGCTTTTACAATGCATATGAACAAATGTCTGATAATATATCTAAAAGGAAAAGGACAAAAACTGAAATTCGAGATCTAGTTTGCTAGCCAAAAGTTGTATTGGTGATATCAAGTGAAATGATGGAAAATTTGAACAATCTGGGTTTCTTTGTTTAAAAAAACAAACCCTAGCTAGTACCTTTGATACCTTTGAAGCTTATTCAGTTGATGTACATGGTTGTTGTTTTTTTTCTCTTTTATGTAAAGGTATCCTGCTAGGTCAATTTCAATACAATTAGGATGATAGTAATTGAATTCCTTCTTTAGCAAGTCATGGATGACTTGAGGCTTTTCTCCATGAAATGAATTTTCATCATAATTATCAAGATTAGGCTACAGACAAACGGTAACAAGTCTGAATAAAAAAGACCTGATACTAAGAATGCAAAAATCAATGCAGGATAAGTTTCCTAAAATAGACATTTGAAGTAATTGATTTTCCATAATAAATTCTTATATATTCCTTTCCATTTCACGTATTCTTGTCAGATCCTGTTCCCTAGAGTTTTTTTTAAAGTTCTTAAGCAAAATAATATTAGACTGGTTTAATGTTTATCATATTCAATATAGTAGTACATAAATTTTAAGCTATTGATTAAAATGAGACCTAGAGATTATTTGTATATTTCAGTTAGTCATGACATCCAGTCCATCAAGATCAATTGTTACAAATTTTTGAATAATGAATATCCAGGCACAACATGAATGATGACTAAAAAAAGAATTTAATTATCATGGAACAGACAGTGAATGTATTTTTTTCCTCAGCTTTTCAGACATGTGAAATTGAACATATCATCTCCATATAATAAAACTATAACTAATGAGTAGCTTAACTCGAGGTGTTAAGGTATTGTTGACTTCCTACCAAAAATGGCACAAAAAGTTCAACTGGGTATATTTGTGTTGTTTATTAGAAAACTTAACACAACCAACAAGAAGTAAAGAAGAAAACACTGAGTAATTTTGTTACCATATTAAATTTAATGTATACTTGAAAACTTTACATAATAGAAATTCATGGTCCTTATGCAAAACATTTATTATTCTTTGTCTATTGAAATGTTTCTGTTTAAATTCAAAAGAAAATTATAAATTAAAAGAAAATAGTTCTGCACAAATAAAATATAACATTTATAAAATTTCCAAACATATAGCATATGAGGTGAAAAGTGGTAAGTAATATAGTAGGATGTAAACTTCTTAAGAAGAGAGACTATTTTGTATTGGTTTTTATAATCCTATTTCTTTAGCAGTCTGTCTGAAATATTCATACAGAAAAATAGTGCTTCCCCCAGCCCCCCGCTAAGAAAAAAAAAAGATGGAGTGGCCACATTGCAAGAGTAGAAGATAATGGATGGACCATCTGTGTCCTCCATTGTTGTCCTTGTAACATCAAGAGAACACAAAGAAGGCCCCTGGAATGTTGAATGGATTCCCTCTGCTGAAGTTATAAGAATATGTGGATAAGAGTACATTGGATGGGCAGATATGAGTGGTTTGTGATATGCATCATTGGAGGAAATACCTGTTTCACTGCGATCATGGAGTTGTTGGACTGGTGGAGTATCACTGGTACCTAATACAATATATTGCACATAATAGTTTCCAAATAAATGTTTCTATTGAATGAAGTGTGTGTTTAGGGTTGGGAGAAGTATGTGTGTAAGGGCAGAGAGAAAGAGAGACAGAGACAGAAATGACTTTGTATATACAGGTTTATATAGTCATCAATATAGAGCTAAAAAGTATCTTAGAAGTCATGTATGTAATATGTAATAATGTAATGCACTCCTCACTTCATTTTACAGATAAAGAAACAGTGAGTTCTAGCTGATCTTGTGGACAAGCTTGGCGGGGGGAGCAGGTGTTTGTTCTTTTGGGAGGTTTTGGGGGGTGGTTTTTTTGAGGCTTTGCTTATAGGTGTTTTCTAGTTACTCTCCTGTTTTACTGTTCTGTCTTAGGCCATCTACTTTGGACAAATCATAGTTACCGGCCGATCTAGGAGATATGGGGACTATCTTTGTTTCTAACCTCTCTGGGAGCCACCCAGACTGCTGTCCTGGGCAGATGTGTGTGCATAATTTGCCTTGGGTGACTCCATGCTTGGGGTTCTAGGCCTTGAGTTTGTGGCCCCTTTGGGAGACCCTTTTCTGCTAGTCTGAACCAGAAACTCAGCTCTGGGCACCCCTGTATTTCTGGCCTACCTCAGAGCTCTGGGCACTGAGTCTACCTTTGTTCCACAGCCCTGGTCATTTGCCTATACATCAAATTTGTTATCTTGAGCCGGAAAAATGATTCACTGTGGTTTCTCCTTCATTTTCCAATCACTACTCACTCCAAAATTCATATAAAGGAAGCTTATATCCACTGGGAACTGTAGAGGACTTTCCATATACATAAGTGTAGTTATAGCCAAGTAGAAGTAAAAGTTTACCCTGTTCAAGAAATTTTGGAAACATCTGAAGAACCACTGTATGTAGGTGTAGAAGACTAAGAGATGGGGACAATCATGTGTACCCAACATAAAGAACTTTAAAATGAATACAGGATTTTAAAAATTATTTTTAAAATTAATACAGGATGAATGCAGAATTTTTAAAGCACTCCCACATTCTTTTCTTTTTTTCTTCTCTGGTGTCTTAATTTATTATGAGATCTTGGGATTCTTAAGTTTTTGGTTTTGAACCTCTGTTGCCATGAACATATTATAAATTAGTTTGACGGGGCTCTTAATGACTTTGTGTCTCATAACCCTTTAGCAGTCTGGTACAACCTATGACCTTATTTTCAGAATCATGTTTTTGAATGAATAAAATATATAGGATTACAAAGGAATCATATATATGTATATATAGTTCAATATATATATATTTATAATTTCTATGTACCCATGTGTGTACATACACATTATATATCCACATATACACACAGATACATATGTATACACATACATATATATGTATAAGTATATTCACACAGAAGTTCACAGATACTTTGTTAAGAACCCCTAGACTAGCAGAAGTAAAAATCATTACAATTATAAGGACAGAAAGCTTTTTTATGTAATTTAATCATTTCCCCCTTCTTTAGTGCTAGTTTAAGATGTCATTTTTTTCATTGTGTATTTCTATAAATCAGAAATAAAATTTAATAATGATTTTTTAAAAGATACCATTTTCCTAGAGAGCTAATTGTGATGGCATTTCGTGAGTCTTATGTCAGTATTAGCCAAAGTCAGGAGAATACCCAGTTGGATAAATTCTTAAAGCAAGCACAATAATTCAGTTTTCAGATATAATTATACCCCTTTGTAACACTGCGGGAAAGTCCTGCTATTGGCTGCTTGACGACTCAGGGTGAGTAAGATGGATGGCAAGGAGAAAATTGCTGTGAGCAGTCTGCTACCAAGAGCAGGGGTAAATTGAAGCTCCAATCTGCTCAGTTGGCACTAGCTGTATGCAATCTGCTGCTGTCTTGTGTGGAAGCTACCTGCAGTCTGTTGTTTAGTAAGCTAGTGAGGGGCAATCATCTCTCAGGCAGCTATGAAACATAAGGCAAACATTTAATCAGTGACTTTTGAAGAAGAGCACGGTTAATAAAACCCACAAAACTCACTGCTCTGATTGAACCAGCAAGTGGGCAGCAAAGTCTTTTAGAGCTTATTTACAGACCATTCTAGCCGAGAAAATAAATTATTTAAGGCCAGATTTGAAGGTAGTCTAGGAAAAACAGATTTTGCTGGACTATTCCTGTCTCCCAGCTGTGAGCATTAAATAGGAGTCTGGGGATATGTTAAATTTAGTGCAGGACATAGTTATAAGACAGCGGGGGAAAATATTCTCACTGAAAGGTTGCAGCTCCCTTCAATGAAACACACATTGATTTTCAAAGGCTAGAGAGTTGTCCTTCAACGAAATAGTTTCATTTTTCCTTCCTCTAAATACCTTTCTATTCTGAGTGACTGGGAAGAATGAACTTACTCAAATTTTACACCAGCAGGGTGAGGGAAACCTTAATTCTCTTTCTTTTTTTTCTGTTCCTAGCTAGTTTTTTTTTTTCCCATTTATGCAAGAGTTCTAATGAGATAATGGAAGTAAACACCTTTGGAAATCAAAAACTCTCTACAAATATTAGATCTCATTATAATTCTTAGGATACACTGATAAACATTTTGCCTTCCCCGTGTTTACTGTACTTTAGAGGAAATAAATTCAAATAATATGGTTTTTTAAGGTTTGTTTTTAAGGTTTTAAGCACTTTTCTTGCTTTATGAAGTAGTACAAATAAAATGTAAAATGAATGTTTCTTGTCGAAGAACTTCACGTGTTATAAATAAAATATACATGTACAAAGAATGAAGCATCCATATGCTCCATGTTAATATGTTGGTATCTGGTTTTTGTTATCTTAATTCTTTTTTTTTTTTTGGAGGGCAATTGGGGTTAAGTAATTTAACCAAGGTCACACGGCTAGGCTTTTGTTTGTGTGTGCATTAAGTGTCTGAGGTCAGATCCAAACTCAGGTCCTTCTGACTCCGGGGCCAACGCTCTACTCACTGTGCCACCTAGCCACCCCTATCTTAATTCTTTTAAAAAATAAATACAAATCAAAAATACTCTTATTCCTGGAAAGTAAGCAATAAAATTCTAATTCTAATGAGCAGACAGTTCTAGAAAAGACCATTTTCAAACAATGGAGGGGGGCGGGGTGGACTTGCATTTTTAAGTTTGTCTCTGCCTGCTTATGTTTTTCATTGTTAATAAATACAGTCCATCTGAAGGTCAGAACCAGACTTCTATATAATGGATGATGATGATGATGATGATGATGATGATGATGATGATCAACATTTGCATGGTACTTTTCTATTTATAAAGCATTTCATAAATATTTTTTTCATTTAGTCCTCATAACAACTTTACAAGGAAAAGAGTCTGAGACATCCCCAACTCCCCAAAAGCTATAATTTTATTGGCATGAAGAACTTCTAGTGAAGGAACCATTCTTACAGATATACATTTGCAAATTTCCTCTGATAAGGGTGGCCCAGGATAGAAAGGATAAGTGACTTGACCATACAGCTAGTATATGTGAAAGGCAGAACTTAAACCCAGATCTTCCTGACTCCAAGAATGGTTTCTATTTACTATGCTGTGCTGTTTTTCAGTGTATGTTGTTCAGTCAAGAAAAGGACAGATTTAAAGATCACCTAGTACAATCCTTCATTTTATAGATGAGGAAACTAAGGCTCATAGAGGAAAAGGGATTTACCATGGTCACAGAGACTTATAAATGAGGCAGGATTTAAATCCTAGTCATATATGTGTGTGAATATTAATAAATTTGTGATTATGTATATAAACATCTACACATGTACATATGTACATGTGTACATTGTATATATAAATCACAATTATATCTTTATACATACACATATGTATATATTTGTCTGTCATGGACACAGTGTGTCTTAAAAGTCTTTAAGCTATTAAAGCATAAAATCACACTAAAACTTTTGGAATACTTTCTCTGTGTATATAATATTTAAGACTGTGTGGTTTATAGATATAAAATGTATGTATTATGTTTATACACAATATACATATCTATATATCCATAAATAGAAATACACACTTGTGTATGAATACTTCAGTAAGTATATTTTCATCAAAAATGCCTTTGATTACCAAATGGGCCAAGCAAAGCACCTCTGCTTAAAAAGCCTCAACCTTTCCACAAGGAGTTTCCCAGGGTTTCCTGACTCATATTCCAACGACCACAGACTAATCCTGCTTATTTCTCTTAATATAATTCTCACATCTGCCTCCATCCTGGCTGCTTCCTAGTTATTCTCAAGAACTCCCTTGAGCCAGAGGTATCCTCTGTATCATCCTGTGTGGAAGAGAATTATAATAAAATTCCTTCACTAAACTTTTTTTCTGAACTGATATTTACAAGACACTAGAAACTGATCCTTGTCTTCTCTCTCTAAGTCACTGATATCACAACAAATTTCCATGATCCCAAATGTCAGATAACCAAGCCTTCTACTTCACTGATATAATTGAGACAATCTGATAAAACTTCTCTCATCTCTCCTTTTTCCCTCAAAACTTCTCAGAATTGTCACTCTTTCCTTCCTTTCCTTCTATCTCAGAAGAAAAGATTCCACTGCCCTTTCTAATGATTCCTCAATCTCTCTGCCTTTACTGGCTCTTTCCTATTCACCTATAAATATGTCCAGGGCCCCCCAGTCCTCAAAAAAATTCCATTAGCCCTTACAACTAATCCAGCTATAGTCCTGTCTTCCTCTTTCCTTTTACTGACAAACTTCTTGGGGAGAAGGGGGGAGTCTACAATTGATGCTCTCACTTCTTCACCCTCCTAATCTCTTTTTAATCCTTTCAGTTTTATCTCTGTCCTCGCTATTCTCCTGAAACTGTTCTCTAAAAGGTCACTAATAAATCCCTAATCACAAAACCTAATGGTCTTTTATATGTACTCAACCTTTTTATATAGTACTCTAGCCTTATCCTCCTAGAGGGAATCTGGCTACATTTCTCCCTTAGAGTTTCAGGGGTGCCCCCAAGAGGTTAAGAACATCTTTTCTAATGTCATCAGCTTGAGCTCCCATTACAGTGTGTTCCCTCAGTTGTTAGCCACCAGTGATTAGAACTCCAGTTACATTTAACCAATTAATACCAATCAGCTTTTACAAAGATGTTTACTTTGAAGATATAGCAAAAACAGAAGCACAAACATTTCCCCTCAACTCTTGGGGGACACACACTGCCCTATACCACCTCAAGCCTTTGGAATAGTGGGTCCAAGTAGCTTCTACATAATTTTGGTCCCACCAACTTTAATCCATGTACAACAAAACAAAATTTGTATGAATTTCAACTGTCAGTGGACCAGAGTCTGAAGGTCATTTCATGCATCTGGGCCTCAATGCTGAACCAATTAAAAACCTAATGTGGACTCAACTCCCAGACCTTTTGGTAGTTTAGTCTCTCAAATTTTTGAAACCTACAGTTCAAGGCCTCCTATCTCATTCACCTGAAATAAAAGGCAAAGAATGCATCATATTGTATTGTATTATATTGTATTGCATTGCATCGCATTGTATTGTATTGTATTGTATTGTGTTGTATTGTATTGTATTAGAACCCAAATTGTCTCTGTTGACATTGTCTCTATTCTATTGCCTGAATGATACCAGGAGAAACATAAGGTTTTGGTCAACTAGTGCCTTTTGAACATCCCTTCCCCAAGGCATGGCTGTGTAAAAATCAAAAAGGCTCTTCATGTATTTAGCAGATCAGAACCAGTTTTGCAATGTCTACTCATGCTCCAGACTACATGGGGATTGTGTCAGCCAAACATTCTATGGCCCAACCTTAACAGAGAGTCCTCCCATGATGTATATAATATTTCTCTTGCTTTATCCCTCTGTGGCAATTAACACAGCTGATAATCCCCTTTTACTAAAGTCTTTTCTACCCAGGTTCCACATATACCTCACTCTACTAGTTCTCCTCCCCTTCTAATTTTCTTCTTTGCGACCCTTTTCCATCAGTTCAAGGGTAATAGGAAAAACCCTAAATTTCTCCCTTTTCTGCTCTTCCTATATTCTCTCCTTTGACATCTATTCCCAAGGTTTCAACTAACACAAAAATGGCTCCTATGTCTAATCCAGTTCTGACATCTTTCTCAAACTTAAGACCTACATATCTGACTGCTTCTGTCTTTACCTGGGGGTGGCATACCGAGTGAGAGTTCAACTTAGGCAAGTTGAGTTTGTGGGAAGGATATCAAAAGGTATACTCCTACACACACACACACACACACACACACACACACACACACACACACACACACACACATATACACACACACATTCTGTGGAAAACAGATTCCAGTGTAGCTTGCTAGAATGTGTTCTATGTCTCTTCTTAGAAATTTTTGCCACTTTTCTTACACCTATCTGTGGGATGGACAGCATATTTCTTCAGAATTCTTAATTATAATTCCAGAACCCAGAGCACCAATGCAGAAAGAATGCATATAGAAGACAGGGGAAAAGTAATGAGGTTATAAATTTGTAGAGGGAAGAGATCTTAGTGCTGCTTATATAATCAGCCCCTTCATTTGACAGGCAACACAATGAATAGTTATATAAGGCTTGTATAACCTCCTGCAGTAAGTGACAAAACCAAGGTTGGAACCCAGATCCTTTGACTATAAATCCAACATTCTTATCATTATGTCAAGATTGGCATTTTTTTCCCACTTAACAAAGTTCCCCCCTCTCTCTAATTACCCTTTGCCCAAGACCCCTTGATCTCAGAAATGTTCTACTTTATTAGACTGAAAATGAGATAAAAATAGATACTCTGATTATACCAAGCAGAGGAAAAATGAGGTCTAGAACAATGTGGGGAAATCTAGAGGGAGAAGAGATTGAGACATCCCCATTTTGCCTACTTCTTTCTCACTTGTTCCTTGTTCTCTGTCCTGTTTCTCTAACTAGGACGATAGGTTCAATTTGCTACTTGCACTCAGAAGGAGAACTGGGCCACAGTGTGTCTGGCTTAGTATAGCTCTTTCTCCTGAATAGATAAAGGCTTTTTTCTTCCTGTCAGAACGAGGCAATTTGGTTGGGCCTACTGCCAAGCAACCTTCTCTAGACCTTCACCTTTGATCCCTGTACCAATGATACCCACAAAGCTAGAGGCTTGGTAGATGAAATGTGACATAAAAACCACTAAGCTAAAGATCAAGGAACTCTCCCCAGCTGGTCTACACTTGGTAACTAGGAGTGGCTCTTTGTTTTTCCCACACTTAGATTAGCAGTGGTATAATGCTTTTCCTACTTTATATGAGCAAGCCACAGGAGTAGCATGTGGAGAGGGGAAAAGGATAAAGAAAATTAAGATCTTTTGTCTTTTCCTATGAATTCCAATCTTATGGAAGATGGTGGCTGTCATTCTATCTTCCTTTAAATGGTTAAGCCTGAAAAACTTGAGGTACTTCATTTAGAGGTGTGTTATGTTAAAGTCTATTTGCATTTCCATACAGGCATTTAAAAATATGCGGTGATCACAGAAGTGATAAGGAAGATGGACCAAGACCTCCATGGGGATATAGAAAAGACTCTTTGGGTCTAGGAATCAAGAGACAGGAGTTATATTCCTGACTTAGTCCATTATTAGCAGTCTCTTCTTCTCCCCAACTCACTTAAGTTGCCTCATTTATAAAAATAAGGAGGCCAGGCTGTATGTAAGATTCATAACTTTTTTTGGTCATGTCAGTCTGATGGACAGTCTTTGGGTCCCTTCTTAGAACAATGTTTTTGAATGCAAAAAATAAAATGTATAAGATTACAAGGAAATCAACTATATTGAAATAGTTATCCAAATTTTTTTCAATTGCACACCCCCTGAAATCTCTCCATGGATCCCTTGTTGGAAGGGAGGCAGGGGTGTTCCGGGGAACTCACTTAAAGAACCTCCAGGCTAGATGATCTAAGGTGCCTCATGGATTTAACATTCTTTGTCCCTACAGATCTTACATTAATTATTCTGTCAAGGCCTTGAAAGGAAGGAGGATCTTATCTTTAATATGTACAATATTCCCAAATATCTTGCACAGTCCAGCATACCCTGTAGATTCTCAACTATTCAACTCTACTTTTCAAGAATAATGGTCTAATTTTCCAACCCTGGCTTTTGCTTGGAGTGGACAGCTGTTATTTGGGGGCAAAATGATAGGTGATCCTCCATAAAGATTATACTACTGACCTATCGCCAATAGGACATGAACCTCAACCGTGTGAGATATTTTCCTAGTTGTGGTGATTGATTTGCACTGAACCATACATGCTCTGTCTGGCACATTTCCCTTTCCAACTGAGACTAGGCACTTGCAAGATGATAGGCCAAGGTTAGGAGTAAGGCAGACTCCTGACTACACCAGCTCTATCTATATCCTTACAGCACATCTGCTGCCTGGTTGGACTTCAGTGGAAATTGCTGACTGAATGGCTTAAATTCTGCAATAAGTGAGACTGGAGAAGTGACTGAAGAACAATGGGACTAAAACATCTATCTCACACAAAAACCAGTCTCCTTCAGTCAAAGTCAGATTTCCTATAGGATCTTATTAACAATGTTAAACGAGCAGGAATGTGAAAAGTAGTGGGGTGGGGAGGGAGCTAGAGAAGAATGCTTGTATAGCAGGGCCATAGAACAGTGTGAAGCTAAGCTGCTCATGTGAGAATTAAACCCATAATCTTGGCCACATTAGCAACAATGGTCTAACCAATTGACCTAATATAATCAACCACAAATTTGAGGCACAGCAGTCCTGCATTTAATGGCTTACTCTGTAGTGATTTCTAAGATTCATCTAACTAATGTTATGGATTCTTTGGTTTTTAAGTAATGGGAGGCATTATTTAGTAAATGGAAGAAGCAGAGGACTTGAATCAATGTCTTCTAACTTGAAATGCAATGTATTTTCCTATGTACCACAAACTATCGTGTAATTCACTCTTAAAAGTCAAACACTGACTATGTAGTTGGAATCAGCCTTTGGAGATCCCTCACCAAAAGTGAGACATCATCATCATCATCATCACATGTATAGCACTTTAAGGTTTGCTAAACACTTTATAATATTTCATTTGATCCTCACAATCTTATGAAGTAATTATTATCATCCCCATTTTACAGATGAGGAAACTGAGGCTGTAAGAGGGAAAATTACTTGCTCAGGGTAACACAACTAGCAAATGCCTGTGGCAGGATTCAAACTCAGGTCTTTCTGACTTCAAGTTTTGTTATACCTTTTACCTCCCCTCAGTCCCATACCCCACATAGTCTATGACCCAATAATACCAACCTCCCTGCTTTTCCTCCAATGAAACACTCCATCTCCCAGCTCAAACCATTTTCACTGGCTTCCACCATACCTGGAATGTTCTTCCTCCTTATTTCTGCCTCCCAGCTTCCCTCAACTTCCTTCAAATCCCAAATCTCACCTTGGGAAGTCTTTCCCAATATCCCAAAATTCCAGTACCTTTTCTCTGTTTATTGTCTCTATTTTACCCTGTACATAGCTTGTTTGTACTTAGTTGTCTCTGTGTTGTCTGTGTCATTAGAGTGTGAGCTCCTTAAGAGCAAAGATTTTTACCTTTCTTTGTATCCACAGTGCTTAACATCGTCCCTGGCACCTCGTGGACACTAAGTGGTTATTGACGCTCTGAGTATCCACTGTGCCCTAATGACACACTTAGTAGTGTATGAAAATCTGAGAAGTGTCACCTGAATTCTCTCTACCTTTAGCTTTGGAAGAGTTAACATTCTCCCTAAAACCCTGTGTAACCTTCAAGGTTGTTCAGTCATATCTGACTATGACCCTATTGGGGGTTTTCTTGCAAAAATACAGAAATGGTTTGCCATTTTCTTCTACAGCTTGTTTTACAGAGGAGGAAACTGAATCAAACAAGGGTAAGTGATTCACCCAGAGTCACACAGCTAGTAAGTGTCTGAGGCCAGATTTGAACTCAGGTCTCCCTGACTCCAGGCCCAGTTCTCATCCACTGTGCCAAATAGCTGCCCCCCTAAAACTTCATATCATTTAGATTCAATTCAACAAACTTTTATACAGTATGAGGCTTTGCTGGGTGCTGTGAATACAAAGACAAACTTGAAATAGTCCTTTACTTCAAGAAACCAAATGGACTGAGTGGGGAGATAAAATTTGTGTGTGTGTGTGTGTATGCAGATAACCAAATATAAACTATATGAAATAATATACATTAATTTTAATTTATGTAATAAAAAAGCATTCCCATAACATAGTATAATTGAAAAAAGATGATTACACATGAAATTACAAATCTATTATGTATAACTTGCCATTCCTTTTAAATATATAATAAAATTATCATGTAAATTTTTTCTTTTTTCTTTCCTGCCCCTGATCTAGACCTGACTACCATTAGATACAACTATATATATATATATATATATATATACATACATATGTGTATGTATATGTATATCTCTACACACATAAATACATATATGTAAAAATCATATATATGCAAAATCATATACACATACATATATACCTATATATAAAATCATTCAATAGATACTTCTATCAGTTCTTTTTCTGGATGCAGATAGTATCTTCCTTCAGATGTCCTTTGTAGTTAATTTAAGTATTTATAATAGTCAGAATTACTTATTCTCTCAAAGTTGTTCTTAAAACAATATTGCTGTTACTGTATACATTAATTTCAAGAGAAGGAAAGAGAACCGGCAACCAGGAGGAATAAAGAAATCAATCAAGTGAGGAGGTGACCTCTGAGCTGTGTTTTAGAGGAAACCAGGGATTCCATAAGGTGGGAGTGAATAGGGAATGTGTTCTAAACATAGTATACTAGGACCCAGAAGTAGGAAATATATTGCTTATTAAGAACATATAGCAGGCCAGTTTGATTGGAATGGAGAATGGGTAAAGAAAAGTACTATGAAATATAATCTGTCAGACACATGGTCATTTCTATTTTAGAGGATTTTTCTTTTTTTAGAAATGGGGGCATGTTTATAGGCAATGAGGAAGAAGCCAGGAGATGAAGAAAGAATGAAGAATAAAGGAAGAGAGGGAATGGTTGAGGGAACAGGCTCCTGAAGGAGACAGGAGGAAATGACATAGCATGACCTTGGCATAGAAATAGAGTCCCTTTTCATCAGAGAAGAGGAGGAAAGACATAAAGGACATGCAAAGATACAAAAGGATTTTGAGGGTTGAGGTAGGGAAGATGGAGAAGCTCTTGATGGATGACCACAGTTTTCTCAGGAAGTAGGAGGTAAGACTATCTGGTAAAAGAGAGGGAGTCGGGGATGTTGTTAGAGGCATGAAGAGAAAGAAGGTTAAGAAAAACTGCTGGGGTGGGGGGAACTGATGATATAATGTTCACCAAAGAAAAATAAAAGGATTGCAACAACTGAGGAAGAAAAAGAGCATGAACTTGCAGCAGATCAGATAGTAAGGTTTCATGAGTTTCTCTAGTTGTGTTCAGCAGTATGGGAGGAGATGACAGGAATAATATAGCATTGAAAAATGACAAGGTACAAATGATGGTAAAACCAAGAGAGTTCGTGACTCAAGAGTGGAAAATAGTGTGTGTTTGAAATAGTTAACTATATGAATAAGACTGGGAAGTGAAGAAAATTAGGTAAGAGCAGAAGTAGATTGGTAGAAGAAAGAGCAATGGGGAGGGACTAGTAAAGACAAAGTAGAGGTCTGGGAGGCAGTTAGTCATGGAGTCACAGGAGATTATGATCAAAAGAAAAATTTCAGAGTTCAAGGTCATGAAGTTGACTAAGTCATGGGAGAGCTCTGAGAGTTAATATATTACTCCCCCTCACTCCAAGCTATAGTTAAGGTGATAAATATACAGGTCATGGGAGTTGAATTAGAATTAGAAGTTGAACTAGAAGCTAGTCTTCAAGGGGACATAAATATATGTATGTGTGTATATGTATGTGTATAAATATATATACACATATAAACACAAATATATATACAGAAATATACACATACATATATGTGTATGTAGATAGATAGTAGGCAGATATTTGTACACACATCCACATACATACTATATATACATACACATACATATATACATGTGTGCATTTAAGTCCCAAAGCATGAATGGAGAAAACTGTGAGCCAAGTACTGAATTCTTTGAGAAAGGAGTGAAAGTGACCCAGAAACTACTTGATTAAGGTAACAAGGATCTGAGCAGAGAGATATAGATAGTGGGAGTGAACCTCAAAGAAGGAGAGACTGAAGAGTAATTGCAGTAGAGGTAAGGTCTAGAATTGAAAGCAATAAAACTGAACCACATATTAGTGGTTAACACTAGTGAACTGAATAATAATAGTGATTTCAAAAACTGTGAGTTTTTTTAATATTCAAAGGTTTTATTACTGACCCATTATCTTTAAGGCAGATACTTTCTACTGGTCTTTCAATGGTAAGTCTGATTTGTCCTAAATCAAATCCATTCTCACAGTGACTGGCATTTGTAAACCAGCTGTTTGCAGATAGTATTACTGTCTGTGTCCATGGAAAAGCAGGGACCTAACTGCCCTGTTGTGGTATTGAACTTGTGTCAGAAACATCATTGGCACCTGGCTTTTACCAACTAAGCTAACCATCCCAGCTGTTTAGCAGATGCTCAAGAATCCTTCTCACTTCCACATTCCTAGAGATGTATCAGGTTGTCGATTGTTGTTGTTGTTATTGTTTTTAAGCAAACTACATTTCTAGACCAAAAGCAATGCTTATAAACTACATAGAAAATTATTCTACAGTAATTTTCTTTGGCCTTCCATAGGCCTTTTCCCTACTCTTTGAAGTTTCTGCCCATACCAACCACAGCTATAGCCATGCCCAAACTCATCCTGGTTCCCATTTCCTGTCACTTCTCTCGTCCTCTGTTTTCATTCTGGCTTCTCTCTTGGAATATAATGGTCAGCCTCAGGACTTCAAAAGAAAAAACAATAGTATTGGTCTGTTTTCTCTGAGACCTGCTAGCGGAGAAAATAGCCTGACCTACCAACAGTGTTGAAAGAAAATATAGAATCAGCAAAAATTTTTATGCTTTAGTTATCATTCTATAAAGCTTTACAATTTCAATTTTCACTTTTCTAGCCTTATTTTATGTGGATTTAATGACTATCAGAAATGTGACTCTTGTAGACTAGGCCATCCACTTCATTGGCACAACATGCTTGGAGTTTTTTCAGGACTTTGACCACAGAGTACTTATCATCCATCTGCTTTATTGAGCTAGAAGAATCAAAATTCTGGAAAGGAGAAGATGGCCCCCTAATCTTTGGGCTCTTTGCTGAGAATTTACTTTTTGTAAGATACAATTAGGATATATTGACTGGGAAGAAGAGCAGGGCAGCTGGGTGAATCCAATTTGGGAATGCCCAGGATCATAACTAGGATGAGACACCTAAATTTTCATGCCCTAAAGGGCACGAAGATCCCTCAGTAAACATTTATTGAGCACCTAATATGTGCTAGGCACTGTGCAAAACACTGGGATAGAAAAAAGAGGCAAAAAACCATCCTTGCCCTCAAAGAACTTAGAATCTAATGGGGGAGAGAACATAGGTAGAAAGATCGATAGATATAGACATAGATACAGATATAGAGATAGGTGTGTATGTCTTATGTACACACACACACACACACACACAGAACCCACCTACCCCACCTTTCCAGTCTTCTTTAACCTTACTTCCAACCATCTAATCTTTGAGCCTGTAACACTGGCCTCCTGGCTGTTACACAAACAAAACATTCCTTGCCTTGGATCTGAGCATTTTCTCTGGCTGTGGTTGGGGCATGATAGGTAGACTTGGGAATCATCAACATAAACAGGGGAGCTGATAAGATGACCGAGTAAAATAGGATACAGGAAGTAGAGAAGAGAGCGCAAGATAAAATCCTATGGGGGCACCTATGGTTAGAAGGTATAATTTGGAAGAGAATCCAGCAAAGGAGACAGAGAAGTAGCAGTTAGATAGGAGGAGAAGCAGGAGAGAGTTTGATATCCAGAAAACCTAGAGAAAAAAAGAATATCAAGGAGGAAAGAGTGATCAACAGTGTCAAAGGCTGCAGAGAGGTCAAGAAGAATGAGGCCTGAGAAAAGGCCAATGGATCTGGCAACTAAGGTTGCTGAAAATACAATCCTTCATCAGGATGGGGCGGGGGGGGGGGAACCTAGTTTAGCAAAAATAATTACCTAAATTGGAAGTTACCAGATAACATTCTGGCAGCTGGAAGTGAAACAGCAGCTTCTCCACCATTATCTCAATGTCTCTGCCCTTACCTCAACTGAATTTTTCTTTAAAAGTTGATTTGAGGGTGTGCTTCATGTGGATTGCCCTGGCAGTATTTTGCAAAGCTTGCCCTATACACCCAAATTGCTAGTTATGAGTGGAGATGCCACTTATCTTCTCCTCATTACTCCCCTCCCCACAACTCAAACAGAAAGGCATCCCATCGTGGGGACTACTTCATAATAGGAAGATCTTTACATAGAGGCTATCACTCTAAAAAAAAACAAAACACCACTCTGAACTTCTTGTCTCAGTTTGAGACAGCCTTCTATGCAAATAGCCCTGGCAGGATTGTCACTAATAATCAAAGCTAAAAAACCTTGGATAAATGAGCTTTTAGTCCAGTAGTTTCATTCTTTATGTAGAGATAAAAGGTTTAAAATGCAAATAGAGAGAATATGAAGAATTTCAGTCAAAATGTAAATTATGATATCAGATCCTTTCTTGTTTTTGACCATTGAAAGAAGTTTAAAAAACAGGGGAGGCATTTGCAAGGAAGGTCCCAGAAGGAAAAACACCTGAAACTACAGGGTTGGGTGGGGAAAGAAGTAGCTAAGGAAGCTGAGAATCCAGGATCTTTGTATTTAAAGCTGGAAGACACCTCAGCGATGAACATTTTTTGTTTCATGGATTCACTTGGAAGTCTGGTAAAACCTCCGGATTCCTTCTCAGAGTGTTTTTAAATATGTAAAATAAATTACATAGGCTTGCAAAAAACAATAACATTGAAACATAGTTATCAAAATATTTTTTCTGAAAGTTCCCAGACCCCAAGTTAAGATCAACTAAATCCAGTCTCACAGTTCTACTGAAGAAGACATGTCAGGAGTCAGGTGACTCCCCCAGGGTTAGACAGGTAATAAGTAGCAAAAGGGTATTCATACTTAGCTTCTCCTGTCTCCAGGCCCAGAGCCCTTTCTGCTGCTAAAAGACTGACTTCTCCAATAACATGATTTGTCCAGGACCAGCTTCATTAATCTTCATCTTGGTAAAGGCAAATAGGATCTGGCAGAGGTTTGTGGAGTCCTTTCTGGGACGTGCTGTTGGGGCCCAGGGGAATCCTGATTTCCAATCTCAAGGCTCTTTCTAAGATACCAAGTATAACTAGGTGACTTTTCTCATGCTATCTGAATCAAGTCAGGCTTTCACTGCTAGTCTCTCTATGGGAGCTAGATAGCTGCTGCAGTGGGTAACAGCCCTGGACTTGGAGCCAAGCAGACCTGAGTTCAAATTCCACTTCAGATTCTAGTAGCTGTGTTACTGGGCAAGTCATTTAATTTAATCTAGAAGCCTGTTTTCTCCTCTGTGTGTTGTATTGTTTTTCAGTTCTGTCCAACTCTTGATGACCCCATTTGGGGTTTCCTTAGCAAAAATACTGGAATGGTTTGCCATTTCCTTCTCCAGATCATTTTACAGATGAGGAAACTGAGGCAAACAGGATTAAGTGACATGCCCAGAGTCACACAGCTAGTAAGTGCCTGAGGCTGGATTTGAACTCAGGGAGACTCTTTCTGACTCCAGGCCTAGCGCTCTATGCACTATGGCACCACCTAGCTGCCCATCTTCTCCTCTGTAAAGCAGGAATATGACAGCAGTATCTTCCAAGGTTATAGTGAAGATCAAATGACATAACCTATGTACAGCAATTTGAAAGCTTTAAATTGCTATGTAAATGTTGACTGTTATTAGTAGTGGTAGTAGGCTGGTTAGGACTTGAGATGGTCCCAACGGGAGAGTAGCATTATCTCATCTTTCCCAGATAAAATAACATTTAAAACTGGAAAGAAATATAAACAAAAAGTTACTGCTTCATTAAACCCATGATGCAGGTCGAATTTCTTGGCAACCAATGCTTCTCCTGACTCGTGCTAGACATGGAGTCATTTACAGTCAGAAATAACACTTGATGATATAGTCCTTCCTTTGTGACATATATTGAAGCTTTGCATAACCATTAACACCTCTTTCTTTTAGAAAGGAGTCAGATAAATGTCAATACAGGCAGACAGTTACCTAATCTAGTCCATTCAGATGGGGCCAAGCCACCTTTCTCTAGCTTTTCCTTTCTCTAGAGAAACTTCCTTTCTTCATTCAAGAAAAGACCAGTCACTATCAAAGGCAAGATTTATGTTGAAGTAATGATTTTGGATTTCTTTCAAATTCTAATGATACTCTGTAATGTGAGATATATTTATAATTGTGGCAGAGGCTTTACTCTAGAATGTTTCATTTTCTTTGTGATAATTCATAATTATACTATTAATACAATGTAAAAATCATCCTGCTCTGGGAGTATCTGCACATTGCCTCGAGACTCCATTCTGATTTACAAACCATCAATACAGAATGTGTGTATGTAATTTGTTTATTCTTATTGCTTTCAATTTGGACATGACAAATATAGTATTTGTGTGATAAACATGTTTATTAGAAGAGAAGGACTGTGGCAGAGTGATTAGAGCCCTGATTCTGGGAACCAGTGGAGAAGACTTGAGTTCAAATCCTTTCTCAGACACTTTGTAGTTGTTTGACCATAAAAAGTCACTTTATAGAACCTTGATCTTTTCATCTGTAAAATGGGATTTAAAAAAAGAATGCATCTCAGAGAATAGTGAGGATCAGATGAAATAATGAGATATAAAGCCCTTTGCCCCATTTAAAGAACTATATACATGCATATAGTTCTTTAAATGGGGCAAAGGGCTTTATATCTCATTATTTTTATTGTAAGCTAAGTATGTCATCTTTTCTGAATTCTTTCTAGAAGTTTGTACTTTGCCAAATACCTGTAATAAATTCTCCCGACTTACACCTTACTTGGCATTTAGGAAAGCTTTACATCTAACTCCATTTGGGTGGTCATCTCTCCCTTTACACTTCCAGATGTTTCTCTGACAGCCAAGACCCACTTAAATCTAAGATAATTGACCTCTTTGACAGCTCTGAAGAGGGGAGTGGCACAAGATATGGCTTCAAACAAAGAAATAAAAATTAGGTCTTTAAGACAAGGCAGACCTTCAATATCTTGGGCCTTCTCAAGTGTCTTTCTCCAAAGTATTTACATATGGTTACTAAATTTAAGATGATACCTTATACACCTTACATGCTATAAAGAAACCACAGCCTATTTTTGTTTTGAAATTGAAACTTCTGGTTTGCGTAATAGTGATTTTAAAATATTCAGAAGACAAAAAGGAAAAGACCTTTTAAAAAGAGATTTGTAGAAAGCTTGAAGCTGGTTAGTGCACAATCCTACAATATCCTATGCAAACAAACTACAAAAAGCAAAGTTTTCACCTTGAGCAGAAACAATGGAGGTTGGGGGTGGGGAGGACTGCACACAGGATAGCAGTGGCAATTTAGAATACAGTCTAAGAAGAGAAGGACAGCAGAGGACAATCTTACCACAATTGAAATTTTTTCCAGAAAATAAGCCAACCTGTTCTATAGAGATCCTGGTTCTTATTCCTGTGGAAATTCAGGGAGGAAGCAGCCACTATTAACAGAGAACCTAGGAGAAAAGTAATTAGGGAATGGCAATGGCAGGTTGTGAAGAAGAATGGGAAGTATGTCTTCCTAGTTTTTGATGCTCAAGGAAAAATTGCCTTGTGTTCTTAATGCTAAGTAATTTTTGTACCAATTTAAGCTTCAAAAACCAGTAAGGGAGGTGGGAATTAGTAGTGTAAATGCCATTTGACAGAGATTCTCATTGACTAAGCATATGATTTTAAGCAGAATTAAGCAATAATAATTTCCTACTTTCCTTCAAACATAGCTGGTGGTTCTGTACATGCAGCATAGAAAAGTACAAGTGGCAAAAAACTAACCCCCTCTTCAAAAAATAGGGGAGAAGAGAACATGTGTAGAGATCGTGGCATTCTGGGAATTAGATGAGCATTCCCAGAAGAAAAATCAATAAATTGCATGGTGTTTAAAAAGAGTTGGAGCCAACAGGTTGAAGTGTAGAGTCTATAACTCTGTAATCAAAAGAAAGTCAAAGGTTTACTTTAAGGAAGTAGGAAATGTTGGGGGTGCACAAAATGGAAATGATAAAATGAAACTGTAGAGCCAGAAGATAAAGGTAGAGATCATCTGGTCCAACCCCTTCAATTGCAAGTCAAAAAACTGAGCCCCAGAAAGATTAAATGACATATTAAAATTAATCAGATTTGAAGCTTAGCAAATTTAACAACAATTTGGTCATTTGGAAGCCGATTGCCACAAGCATCTCAAATTCAACATTTCCAGAACAGAACTCATGATGTCCATCCCACCCCCACAAACCTTCCCTATTTATGCCAAGAGCACCACCATGATTCTAGAAAGGCAGGTTCACTCTCTAGAGTCACCCTGAACTCTTCAGTCTCCCCCACATCACATATCCAACCAGCTGCCAAGTCTTTTTAGTTCCACTGTCACAGCAACTCTCACAATCCATCCTCCCATTCTATTGCTAAAGCAATATTAATTTTATTAATATTAATGGTCTGACCAGATCATTCTTTTGATTGTCAGACTCCAGTGGCTTCTTATCAGCTCCAGAAGCACATAGAAATTCCTCTGCTTGGTATTTAAGGCCCTTTACAACCTAACTACAAGCTGCTTTCCCATACCTGGAATGAACTCCTTTTCATTTCCATCCGTCAAAGTCCCTCATTTTCTACAGAACTCAACCAAAGTGTTCCATTATATTTTCCCTAATACCATCGCTGCCAGTCATCTTGACTGTCTTTCTGCTGGACTACGATGACTCTGGAGAAGAGACTGAGCCTAATGACTTTATGTAGCTCTGCCTCACTTAAATCCAATTCTTATTCAAGATAAATATCACCCTCATGATGTCATTTGACATTTTCAAGAATGAAGGACAAAGAAGAACAGGAACAACAAAAACCTTATTATACATTACTTCCCTGCCTTCTAGGAACTCAAATACTCATCATATTAAACCAAACCCCCTCATTTTATAACTGATAAAACTATGGCTTCGAGGTTAAATGACTTCCCAAAGTCACACAGCTACAAAGGAATGGAGCCAAGATTCAAACTTCAGTCTTTTGACTTCAATCCAATATAATTTCCACTACAGCCCAGTGTAAGGCTCTTTGAGATCATGAGTTACACATGAATTTAACATAATTTTATTTCCAAATTTTAATTTGCAGAAAACTTTCAAGTAAGATAGTTTGACCTAAAGCACTGAAAATGGAGTGGGCTATGGAACATGATAGCTGTCATCTAATATTTCAAGGGCTGTCAAGTGAAAGAGGGATTAAAGGTGTTCTGTTTAGCCCCAGAGGGCAGGACCAGCAAGCTAGGGCTGCATAGAAGACAAATTAGGATAAAACCAGGCAAAACTTCTTAACAATTAGAGCTGTCCAAAAGTGAAATGAACTGGAAATGTGATGAGTTTCCCTTCCTTGGAGATCTTCAAGTGGAGGCTGGGAAATTCCTTGTCTGGTATGGAATAGAGAGGATTCCTTGGGTTTATAGGTTGGACCAGATGGCTACTCAGGTCCTTTCCAATTTTCAAATTCTATGATTCATGACAGGCATTGTACAAACCAAGATAATGCTGTTCAGTTATTTCAGTCATGTCTGACTCTTTATGACCCCATTTGGAATTTTCTTGGCAAATATTCTAGAGTGATTTGCCATTTTCCTTCTCCAAACCAAGATATAACTTTGTATTCATTCATGTTTATCTACCTCTACCAGATGGTCAAAACCTTTTAACACTCAGTAGATTAAGCCCAGCATGTTTGTTGAGTTGTTGCACAGACATTAAGTATCAGAGGTAGATTCAAAACCAGGCTTTCCCCTGCTAAGTTCACAACAATAGTCTTTATGCTACCTCTCAATTGTTACGTTTGTTTGTTGGAGACTGAGCCTCCATATCTTGCTCAGACTAGAAGTATAGCAGTCATTCGGGGATCAATCCCACTACTGATCATAAAGGGAACTTTGACCTGCTCTGTTTCCAACTTAGGTCCATTGACCTCTACTTAGACTGGTAGCTGTAACCACTGGTGGCATGAGGATATCATATCAGTGCCAAATAGTACAGTTATATGATTGACTTAGCCTACTGTAGCTCAGAACTCCAGAGCTCAAGCAATCCACCACCATCAGACCCCGGAATAGCAAGGATTATATGTGTATACACCATATCTTCAATGATTATAAGTCGCACTGAAAAATATTAATCAACTAATCAGCTCAGTTTCTAGGTCTATAAACATTAATTTACATTAAAAAGCTTCCATAGACTTATGCAAAACTGAAAGGACAATAGAGAAAGACTGTCTCCTTTCCTTGTGTGATTTAATATGGAGCTAGGGACAAGAAGTATGCTAATTACTTAATATTGGAGGAAAATATTAGGTTATGAACAAAAGTAACACCAAATAAATTACAAATTATAGACTACCTCTGTGTTTACCTTTAAAAAACAAAACAAAAGCCCAACCAACATTGTTGAATCCCAGAGGATTAAAACATCATCACTATTGTGCTGGGACATATCCCTTAAGAATAAATGACCCACTTTACCTCAAGTTCTGAGAAGTAACACAATTGTGGCAAATACCAGCCCCACCCATCCCTTCCCCATTTTCCATTTCATTCTTGAAGATTGATGAATTAGATTATTTTTCTTTTTGTAAATGAACACAAAGGATGATTGCCCCACCTCCCCTCAAAACACAGGCCCACTCCCAATTAGCTGTCTTTAAACAACCAAACAAGCCCAAGAGGGAAATCTGTGTGGTTCTGCCTAAGGTGTTAAAATAGATCTTTGTACTATGGTTTTCAAAATTTTGTGAATGCTGTTTTTGTGAATGCTTCCAATTGGGGGTTTGATCCCATTTGGGGTTTTCTTGGCAGAGATACTAGAGTGGTTTTCACTTCCTTCTCCATCTCATTTTACAGAAGAGATAACTGAGACAAACAGGGTTAAGTGACTTGCCCAAGGTGACACAGCTAATAAATGTCTGAGGCTGGATTTGAACTCACGTTCTCTTGACACCAGGTCCAGTGCTCTATCCACAGTGTCTGCCTAGCTGCCTCTGAGATTAAATGATTTGACACTGTGAGTATATCTTAGAGACAGAATTTAAATCCAGATCTTCCTGGTTCTTAAACCAATGAGTGAACCATGTTGTCTCCCCACTGCACACTTTTAAAAGCTATTTGAGAGGAATTTTTTCACCTTTTATATTCCATTATCAGAGTCTATTTATCTGAACTTAGGCTATTTTTGAGGGCAAGATGTTGTAGGGGAGCACAAGGAAGTACGACATAGTGGGTGCACTCTAATAAAATATTTATATAGATTTTCTTAAGTTTACTATGGGAGTTCCATTTTCATAAGTTCTTTCTAAATCTTAATTAGCCTGTGATTCAGTCTCTAATGTTCTTTGGCAAATATGTTATAGCAAAGAATTTCCCACCATCTGTTTCTCCCATTTAGTGATATCTTATTTTCTTATATTTCATTTATATTACTCCCAAATTAGTGCTAAAAATGTTAAAAAAAGATTTTGGCCATTCAGTGCACTTTGAAACTATAAATTATACTTTTTTATTACAAACAGAAGAGATGTGCTTATAAAGTTTTTGTCTGATTGTGTCATAAATAAAAAATGAATTTTTTCTCTAGAATTATAGTTTCAATAATGTCCCTAAAAGTTATTTGAGATTCATGAACCTATACATAGGAAACTAAAATGACATCAGTTTCTTAAATTTAATTTATCTATGATCCCAGTTCAGTTGTTTTGTCCTGTTCCTTATTCTTCAAAACCAAACTCAACCATTCTTAGAATCTTCCCTAGAATCCCCAAGTAAAAATGATCCTTCATTTCTTGAATTCCTCCAGTCATTCTGTTTTATCTATAATGATATACTAATTAACTGGAGCAAATTAATTAAATATATTGACATACAATAAATTTTATAACTTGTTGTGCTTCTTTTTAAAAATTTATTATATAATATGCTTTTTATACCATAAATATGCTTTTTGCAGGATTTGGCATTGAGCTCACAGAATTTTTACATATATTCTTTCATTTAACCTCATGAAATCATACTTTTATTATGCTCTATATTAATTATACCTTTAGCAACTAGACTGTTTTTCCAAGTATAGCCTTAATTGTGGCCTAGAGGTTTTCAATGAAGATTCAATTTGGTAAATTCACATTGTACTGAAGTATGTCTATCTCTGCCTGTAAAGCCAGTCATAAGCAACTCTCCTGAAGACCACTGCTGTGAATAACTTTAACGATCTAATTGCATAGTATAGTGAACTCTCTATTTATTCAACAATAAACTAAAGCATAATATTCAAGAAACTAAAGCATAACATTCACAACAGCATAACATAACAATTTATTACTAAGCTGGCCACATAGTCTTAAACAAAACATATCATTCAGTAAGCCACAATCTCCTCAATCAAAACAGAGTATCCAAGTAAAATCCTCTTTCATTTTGACTCAAGACTGGCTTCCAATCATGCTTAAAGTTAACCATCCTTAAGGGGTAGCAAAAAGTACAAATGCCATCCACCCCTAGGTCACAGTAAGTTACAAATCACATCAATTAATACAGAGTATCCAGTAAAGTCCTCTTTCATCTTAACTGGAGGCTGGCCTCCAAATCCGAAGGCTCCTCTTCCATGGGCTGACTGCTCCCAACTATTACCTGGATTCACCTGACTTTTGCCTAGAGTCACATGTAGGCAGCTCTCTGCTCCTGTTCTGTATTTCAGCTCACAGGAACTACTCTACTCCAAGCCTTAGACATTTTTGTTTCTAGGAAGACAAAGCTTAACAGGGCTACAACAATATTTACACACATTAAGCTTAACAGAGCTACAACAATATTTATATACACTATCAGCACTATCATCTCAACTCATTTTCTAAGAAATCAACATAAATCAATAGAGTGCTTCTGTCTGACAAAGTAACACAGATCAACAGACAGAGTGCTGACATCACAAATATTCTCTCTCTTAGCTCTGCCTGCTCCCAGCTCTGCTTGAGCTTTTCTCTGCTCTGCTCCTTCCTATTCCACCCTTCCTACTTTGCTCTTTTGGCAACCTCCTCCCACCTGGGGCTCCATGTTATTATGTTAGGCCTATAAAGGTTAGGAAGGTATTCAAACTCCCTTAGACCTGTTAAGAGCAACACAGTGTATACTGTTTCTAACAAAGACTCAATACAATCAAAGGTGAGGTTCAAAGGCACTTGAATAGTTGAAATAAGCAGCAAAGTACTAGTGAAGTAGTCTTCGCTCACCATTACACCATCTCATAGGCAAATTTCATAACCTTTCCTGATGTGTGGTATGATGCAATGTCATATTACAGCATTTCTTCTTACATTGGGAATTTCTGTAATTTCAGAACCGTTCAGATTCTTAGTATATCAATATAATTACAAAGGTTCACTATTTACTCAATGGGGACAAGACTTCCAGACCAACTAAAATTTTTAAATCTCCAAAACACTTTGGAGAAGTAATTTTTTTACAGTCTGATGATAATTCCTGGATCTTATAGACTTACCAATATTTCTAACAATTTCAGTATAATGTTGAATGAAAAAATTCATTCCACAAGTAAAAAAAAAATTACCTTTTTCTAGTCTTTAGTTCTGCAGTCTTTGTGTTATCTTGCCCATGACAAGCATATTTTCCTTCAAAGCACAGGTTAATAGCCTTTTTTAAACTGGTCTTCCAATAGTTCTTCCTTATTTAGGAAGCTTCACTGGAGAAGAATCAGTATTAACCACTCTAGCTGACAGTTACCTCTGAATTTTTTTGCTTGTCTTCTCAGGATTAATTCTGCTATCTTCCAGTAGTAGTTTGTCAGTTCTTTGTGTTATTTTTCCTTTTCAAACAAACTTTCATTTGCTCTGTGATACATCAGATTCTGTTTCATTGTGGGCTCAAAAGATACTTGACATTCTTGTTATCCTCACATCAAGTCATTGCAACAACTGTAACAGCCATTGAAGTGTGCTAAAACTTTTACATGTTTCTTAAAAAAATAAAACATTAAAAACACATCAAAGGAGAGCAACAATACACATGTATGAAATGAAATCCAATACTCAAATGACAGAGAAGCCAATTCAATCTACTTTCATCTTGTCAGGTTAAATGTTATGAGGTGTTCTATCATCAATAGAAGTACATATGCTATCATAAAATGAAAACATATTAGAATGATTTATTTTTCTAAGTCCCAAGTAATTAGCACAGCATCACAATACACTATATACTTAATCATTACCCCATCTATGTATGTGAATCAATATAGCCAGCACCCCTTACTAAATAATCAGTTCTAATTCAGGTCAACAAACTATATGTTGTTCCAAGTGCTGAGGGAAATTATGTTTCATTGCATCATTGACTTTCTCTCAGCACCTAACACAAAATTTAGCATATTGTGCTTTAAAATGTTTATTGAACTGAATTGAATAAAACCCCAATTTTATCAACTTTAGGATCATAACAATATTTGCATGGATTTTGAAATGAATCATGCCCATAAAGACAATTTGATTCAGTGTAGCATTCATTATATGGTAGCTAGGTGGTACGGTGCATAGAGTGCTGGGTTTAAACTCATCTTTGAGTTCAAATCTGGCCTCTGACATTTGCTAGCTATGTCACCCAGAGCAAGTCACTTAACCCTCTTTGATTCAGTTCCTCATCTGTAAAATGAGCTAGAGAAGGAAATCGCAAGCCACTCCAGTATCTTTGCCATGAATACCCCAAATACGGTCATGGAGAATAGAAGACAACGGAAAAACAACTTAGCAATAATAACATCATTCTTTATATAGGACCTACTCTCTTGTCTAGAAAAGTACCCAAAATGAGAAACAAATTTAGTAGCAATGTTTTAGTCTTGAGTAATAATCTGTGCAATGATGCACAGGAAGAAAAAAAAAAGAAGATAAACATAAATAGAAAAGGGTGTGTTCTTAGAACAAATAATTGAAAGTCAATTGTATAACTTGAGACATTAAAAAATGGAAAGTTCAAACTAATTCATTTAAGAAGCTGTTCATCCCAGGAAAGATTTCTTAGTTATGCCAAACAGATGTCTGTCATCACTAATTTCTTTTGTATCTAATTTAAAATACAAAACCCAAATGAATGTTTCCATTCACTCTTTATTTTCTTTTGTTTTGATCCTTGCTGCTATGTTTGAGTGGTTGTTGTTGTTTTTTAATTCATGTGATTTCATCATTGTATTAATGATCCCATAAGATTTCTTAGTCCAATCATTTTCACTTATTATGGTCATACAAAATGTAGACCTGCGTCTAACTTAAAAAACCTCCTTACCATAGGCCCCATGGCAGGTGGCAGATAGATTTCTGTCAATAAAAGCCTTCTCATTATTCCTTCTAGAATATTAAGGTTCTGTGGCTTCATTAATTATCAACAATACAATCCATAAAGAACTACTTCCATATTTTCATTGACCTTTCATTGTACTAAAATTTTATATACTATTAGAATGCAATTGAAATTTGAGCATGAAATTTAGTGCTTAATTGATCCACATAGTCTCTTGATCACTGCAAAATACTCATTTGTATCCCTGATTTATCATCTTATATTCAAGAGACTTCACATCTGCTATTGAAATCAAGGATATATGATGCTAAAGTGACAGTGCTGCCAGACAATTGTTATTAATTAATACCATGTCTGCCTTTTTATTTTACCATCTGTTATACTGTGAGGTCACCTCCTCCAGATGCCTTCCCTGATCCATCCCACCCCCAACTAAACATGATCATTTCCTTCTTGATCCCGAAGGTACACTACTTATCTTTCCTTTGTACTTCATCATTTTCTAAATCGGCATTACAATGAATCTATAAGTATTTGTTAAGCCCCAACTATGTGGAAAGCATGATGTTAGGTGCTGGATGTATGAAGACAAAAAGGAAATCACCTCTAGCTTCCAAGTGCTCATATTTGATCAACTATACAGCTTTTCCTTCACCAGATACATATATCATATTATTTGGGAAGGATGAAGGAAGGAAAATAATGTTGAACTCAAAAATCAGCAGAGGCCTGGGTTCAAATCCTTCTAACATCATTTACTAGCTATGTAGCCAGGGGTGGGGCACTTAATCCCTCAGCCTCAGTTTTCTCATTTATGAAATCTGGATAATAATATGTATAGCATTTACCTCATTGGACCATTGTGATGATCAAATGACTTGCTTTCTGAAAAGTTGAAAGTACTTTCTAAGTGTCTGAGAGAAAAGTTGAAGGGAGAAAGGGAGAGGGGGAGAGAAGTCACATTTTTATTATCAAAATGTCCAATAAGTTTTGTACCTATAGAACTTGCTGCCTCAAAACATAGTAGGTACCCTATTGCTGGAGGTTTTCAAGAAACTCTATGACCACTTGTCAGGAATATTGTTGGGGGAGGGGATCCTATTCAGGTAACAGGTAGATAGCTATTTTATGAGGCTACTTACAACAGAATCTATGGTTGCTGTCTGTGTTAAAAGAAGACCCAGTGAATAGAGACATAAAATCCTTGCCAACCTGGAATAACCCCTCACCAGAAAAAAGTCAATTATTTGACACTAATCTGGTATTTGCTATAAAAATAATAGGTTAGCCTAAGAACCACTGAATAGTGAATTAAAATGAAGATTCCTTGAGTGAAACAAGAGAAGAAATGACACATGGATATATACTGGAATTCTACTTTAAGAAGTAAAACATAGTTACAGATTATTAAGAATCAGTGGAAACATGGTTAATATGGAAATGTGTTTTGCATTACTTCACATGTATAATTGGTATAATATCACTTTCCTTCTGTTTAGTAGTATCTTGATTTCTCATAAAGTCATTAGCTTCCATTTGCTCCAATCTAATTCTGAAGGAATGATTCTCTTGTGAGCTTTTGAGATTCTTTTTCCATCTGGCAAATTCAGCTTTTTAAGGGATTCTTCTCATTGGCTTTTTGAGCCTCTTTTGCCATTTGAGTTCATCTATTTTTTAAGGTGTTATTTTCTTCAGTCAGGTTGTTGACTCTCTTTTCATGATTGTCTTGCATCATTCTCATTTCTCTTCCCAATTTTTCCTCCACTTCTCTTATTTGATTTTCAGTATCCTTCTTGAGTTCTTCCATGGCCTGCAAATAGTTCATATTTTTCTTAGAAGCTCTTGATGCAGGAGTTCTGACTTCATTGTCTTCCTCCCATTCCATACCTTGATCCTTTTTGTCCCCAAAAAAGGAATCTAAGATTTGATTGCTGTGCTTGCTTTGCTTCCTTTGCTTGCTCATGTTGCCACTCAATTATTTGATTTTTGAGCTTTTTGCCACAGTAGAACTCTGCTTCCAGAGAGGAGAGCTTTGTCCCAAATCACTGGGGTTTTTGCAGCTGCTGGAGCTATTAGTTGGGTGCCCTCTCTACAGCCACCACAAGCTCTGGCCCACTGGCCACACACCCCAGGACCTCCACCCAAGACAGTGACCCAGGTCCAAGCAGGTTAAAGCAAGAGCAATTATTCTCTGAATGGTAGTAGCTTGGTCCCCCTATGATCTGCAGACTAGGAGCTCTGAAGCAGCCATGCAACGACTGTACCTCCACTGCTTCTGACACCAGGAGAAGGGGCTGGACTGCATTTCTCCATCTCCCCCAGTACCAACAGAGTTCCACACTGACCTTTTATTTTGTTTTTTGGCATTTATGGATCGACAATTCTGGAAACTGCCATAGCTGCTGGTGATCCACTCTCCTGAAGTCTGCTTCAGCCACTGTTGGTCAGAGCTGCCCTGGGGATCCCAACACTCTGTGGTGGACCCTTCCTATAGGCCTTCTGGGCTGCCTTCAGTGAGAGATTTGTTTCTCTCTGTCACTTTGTGGGTTCTGTAACTCTAAGATTTGTTTAGAGTCATATTTTATAGGTATTTGAGGTGGTTATGGGGAGAAATCACAGAGTTTTCTTGATTCTATGCCACCATCTTGGCTCCACCCCCTATCACTTGCCTTCTAAAGGGTTGAAGGAGGAGTTGGGGGAAGGGGATAATTTAGAACTCAAAATTTTAAAATAAATGTTAAGAAAAAAAGAAAAAAATCCAATACAAGTAGATAGAGCAACCTAGTACACAGCAAAGAGAGTCAAATTTGGTGAATTTAATCTATGGACAAAGACAATTCAGAACATGTCTAAAGGCAGGTTATTAGGCAGACTCCATCCCTGTTTACTTGGAGAGAAGTGACCTATAACGACACAACAGGCTTGACGTTATACGAAAAAACCACATCATTTAGTACAGTTAAATGTGGGAACTGTTGAAGAGCAATGGTTCAATTGCAACAGCATTGTTCTCCTTGAGGAAGAAAAAATGACCTAATTAAAAACTCATGGGCCACTTGCAGCAGCCAAATGTCTGCAATGGTTTCTTCAGTCGTGTTTCTCTGGAACACCTTCTCTCATAACAGGGCTTGTGGACCCTTAAGTTCCCTCTTTAAATGTGATCAAAATCTCAGTTTTAGATCCAATGTGAAAGAAGGTAACACATTACCTTACCATAAAATGTCATCTACTCAGTTGGAATGACTTTATAATCAACCATTTTTTGCTCCTGAAACCCAATGTTTCTTCCTCAGGTTTCTTCCCTTTCTGACTATCTCCTAGGTTGGTATATTATACATTATAAATGCTTAATAAATTGAATATTCAGATCACTGCTGCATACTTTTATACCTTACATCATACACTATACACAATCCCTAAATGTGACTATACAAAATCAATTTCTAATCAATTCCAGATTGTCACATGTATATTATAGCTCCAGAATAAATAGCAGGCAAATAGTCATAGCCAAGAAGAAAAATTAGCAACTGTACAAGACAGAGTTTAGTTTATTCTTCATTTGTGAAGAAAAGTCCTTTGTTAGTTCAAATGTTATCTTCTTATTATAGTCCTAAACTTGTCAGAATAATAAAGAGCTGACTGACCCTGAAATTTTTTCATTATTTTTTCTTTCTATGGATATTAACTACAGGGCATTAATTGCCATTTAAAAAATATTCTTCAGAATCAATGCTCCACAAATTAAAATAATACTATTTTCCAGCAACAGTAAGAAAGGTACTTTGTGTTTAACTTAGTCACCTACCTGCTCTTGTCTGGTCCCATTTTCAGCAAATATGTACTAAAAATTGTTTGTAGTTAGATTTGTAGCCATAGGAAAGGGTCTATCTCTGTGCAAAGATAAGTGGACTATAAAGGTTTTCAGTAGTATAACCTTGGTCTCTTTTGTACCATGTTCTCTAACCTACTGATGTAGGCATGATTCAACAGAAGAATGGGACTCCATATAAGGTTTGTTAGTCATTGGATCAAGTTATACTAGCAACACTGTCTACCTTACATTGCGGTGTATTCTAGCAATCTGAATTACATTAAGGAAAATTCTTCTTCCATTTCTCCTTATCAGGAGGAAAACCTTTGTGAAATAACAACTAAGACTAGGGTACATTCATAGCTACTAACAAGTAGCATTATCCACACCAAGTTGCCCTAGCAATGCTCTCTGAATATGCCAGGTAAACTGAGTGGAGAGCTCCTGGGATCCTAATAAGGACCATAAGATCATCAATTTAGAACTGGAAGGAACTATAGAGACCATCTAGTTTAATTCTCTTATTTTGTAGATAAGGAAACTAAGGCCCAGAGAGTTTAAAAGATTTACCCACAGCAATAAGCTATATAGATATAGCTGTGAAGATTTATAAAATAAAACAAAAAAAGTTTATTGGCAACCAAGAAAATAAATTGAGGATATATTTAGAAAGTCTTATACTGGTAGATACCTAATTATAACTTAGAAAGGACTGACTTTCCTTTAAACATATAGTCATATTTTTTTAATGAGTACTGGTTTTTAAATATCCTCTTCATTTTTTTATTCAGTCTTAGTTTCATCATCATTTGCTTTTTTAACAGTTGGAATTTGGGTACATTTACCATGTTTTGTGGTTAAATCAAGTTTACTATATACTAGATAGTAAGTAATATTCAAATATTTGTTCAGTGGTAACAGAAATTACTTTTAAAGTTAGAGGAAGAAAATTGAATTTCCAAGTCAAATACACATTATGGGGTAATTCTCCTGAAACATAATATAGCTTGAATACTCTTGTCAGCTTGTTGTATTTACTAAAAGTAAGGAGTATATTTCCTTATAGAGCTTCCAGGGGGCACTGAAAGGTTAGGTTAATCTCCATTGGGGATGGAGTTTCCATACTAGGATATTCCCATGCCATTGAAATCTCAGACCCGGGTAAACAAAAAGATATATCCATGTCATTCTACAGGTCAAATGCAAATTTTCTAGTCCTTTCTGGGGTATCCTCCACTTATATTCTGGGGCTCCATTTTCCAAAATAGGTTGGTTGTAATGTGGGCTAAGAGTTTTGATGTGTCTTGTAACTTCAAATTCTAATTATAACTCAAGAAACCATCTCCCAAACCCAAGCCAGTATCATTTAAAGAGGTAGATTTTTGCTTTTTCCTTTTATCCCCTGTGTTTACCATAGTACCTGGAATATAGTGTGTACTTAATAAATGTTTCTTAATTAGTTGATAGAAGCAGCAAACTAATTCACAAATTTATGCCCTAATTTCTCCTAGATGCGGGAAATAGTTATTTTGTCATTAGTCAAGGCACATAAAAGTGATAAAGAGATTCCATTTTTATTAATTTTTCCCATTATTTCCACAACACTAATGCAAGAGTATCTTTTAGCCATTCAATCAGACTAAAATGCTGATTTCTCTATTCATCTGATTAAACCCACTAGGAACTCTGATTTTTTTTGTCTGTCCTTTTCTGAAATCTGTCTGAAATTCACTGGGACCTTTGAGACAAACCACTCTTAGCAGAAGTCTAAGTAGTTATTATATTTATCTAGTGAGAGATGTCTTGGGAAAGTGTTTAAGGACTACCCTTAGCATGTACAAGACCTCAGTTCCAGTGCTATCTCTGACAGATACCATTGGGCTCTTCCAGGCAAGTCCTTTAATCTTTTATTGCCTCCATCTATAACTTAGAAGTTATAGACACATTGCTAACCTGTATTGGTTGAGTAGCTTTCCATACCAGGAGTCCACCATGTTGATGAAATCACACATCTAAAGGGGGGGAGAGAAGTCATCATCTGCTCTCCCCATCAATTAATACAGGGATTCCCAAGTGAGTTTGTCATTGTGTCAGCTTTGCACTTCATTAGCTATCTACAATGATTTGCACCAGATGAAAGAGTAGGGAGAAGGGATAAATGAACTGCTGGTGGCTCTGTCTTGACTGTGACTAATTGCAAAGTAATAGTTTGTCTGTAATCATTTCTGGGGAGGGGAGAGGGGGTGATCTGCTTAGCAAGTGTCTACATGGTACCCCAAACTAGTTTGATTACATGGCATAGTGAATCATTCTGATGTCTTTGTGCCACATAACCCCAGACATGGCCTCAATTGCATTTCTACAACTTGAAGGCTTTGAAGTCAGAATTTTGAGATGGTTGAACAGAAGAAAGAGATTAAAAGTTAACACTGTACTGCCCACCTCCTAAAAGACAGGTGATGGACTCAGAGTAAAGAATGTGACAATTGTTTTTTGAACATGGCAAAGGAGGGGATTTGTTTTTCTTGACTCTGCATGTTTGTTACAAGGGTTTTGTTTTTCTTTTTCTCTTTTTTGTTTTCCAATGAGAGACAGGGAGTTAGAGAAAATAGATTTTTGCTCATTGAAAAAAATATTAAAGCCCAAAGTTAATGCTGAAATATAAAATTTACTATGTTACCTTGAGTGGTGTTGAAGTATATTTGATAAAGTGCTAAACTTAGACCTGGGTTCTATTCATGCCTTGAAGATTTATTAGATGTATGATCCTGAGCAAGTCACTTAATCTTTCTGACCCTCAGTTTCCTCATCTGTAAACTGGGAATAATAATACATGTAGTTTTGTGAGGCTCAAATGACTGCCTTTCAAGCTTTAAAGTGATATTATATATAGATATAGATACCAAATATATAACATATATATATATATATAATTTTTCAGTATCAGCAACTATTTGACTATTTTGTTTATATGTTTAGAATATGGCAAAAATTTCTCATTCTGGGTCCTGGTTTTGAATGTGCACTTCAACTGAAAATGTGCATTTCCTATCTATTCAAAACATTTCTTGGCATTCTAATTTTTTTTTCAGCCTACAAATAAAAGGTATGATCCTTTAGTTTCTCAAATATCATGTTTTTCAAATGAGTCCAGATACTCCACAGAATGAGTGAACCCATTGAAAGACATTTAATTCCACCCCAAAGTTCTTTGTTCCCAACTCAAATGGAATTGAGCTGAGCTTTTTCAGATGACCAGAAATGTAAATTCATACTTTCTTTTCATTTGCATTTGCATCCGCCCTTCTGGGTTCCATCTGGAACCAGAAACAGAAGTGGTGAAAGACCACAAGAAAGGCTGCCTTCCTTGGGATTTCTGGCTCACCGGAAGTGGAGAGCACAAGACGTTTCCCAGGACCCTTTTCACAAGATTTTCCAACCCCAATTCTGTACAGCACAGAGGCTCACATGCACTTCTAAAGGGTACATTTGGGGTACTTTTACAAATAAACTAGAGCAGTCATGATAAATAAGGTCCCATCCTATCTAATTTGGCAACTAATTATCTGTGCTGAGGGGAGAAATGGAAATCTTCAATTTCATTTTAGTAACTTTGAAAACAGCATAAAAAAAGCTACTCCATTATTGCTATCATTTTACTACATGTTCCATCTACCCATCATTAGTTTACATGCAGCCAGATATAATATCCCTTTTTCAAAATCCGGTTGTTAACTGATTGGTTTATATTACTCTCATAATATGATTCTTTTAGCACTTTTTAATTTCTCCCCATTTGTTAATTTATTTTTTAAAATCAGGTCTCTCTCCCCAAAGCAGGGTGTTTCACTGGTATTAGTATTTCACCAATACAAATGATCCCATTACTTATCAGCTAAAGAACTTTGACTTCCTGGTTCTCCCCTGTTTAAGAAGCCTTGTACCACCACCATCCATTCCTCAGAGCTCACCATATTAATGCCAAAAATAGTGCAGACACCTAATTGACAAAATTCATTGTAGCTCAAAGTTGCTCAACATCAGGGATTAGAGGCATGGACGACTATGCCTTGCCCCATTTATTTAGCAAAAGAAACAGCACAAAATCCCACTAGACCTTGAATAATTACTTACTTAAGAGGTGCAGATTTTTTTTAAATCACATTCCTCCCCACCTCAAAAATGTCATATAATGAAAGCCTCCTAAAACTCAGTCAAAGAATAGGTGCTAATCACATCCTCCCCACTTCCATTTTAATAAAGGGTGCTAATAATGTGAAAAATTAGAAACTTGAAATGGTTTTATGAAACACTCGTTTGACTAGGACCAGAGTCAGTTAAGAGGAGTTAGGAAGTCTACAAAGGGTATATCTAAAAGGTAACACTTACTTCAAAGAATACAGACATATAAAGTAGAATGATTTGGATTGTTGCCTGTTCTTTTTCCTAAAATTCAAACTGAGCCAAATTAAATAAGCCAACTATGTCAACTACAAATGTTTTACTAGCACAAATATAAATATACGAAGTCAGGATAGATTATGTTCCTAAATGGGAGTGTTTGATTTTTGTTCCATTCTCAGCAGGTTAGTTAAACTCCAGGGAATCTGGGGACAATACCTTCCAGGACCAGAGGCCTCTGTCATAGTCATATATTTATCTTTTGTGACCTTTTGGAGTTTGTGATTAAGTTTTTATTCACTTTGTTCCCAACTATTGGTAATTTCCCTTGTGGAGTACAATTATGCACAAATGTGTCTTTTATTACTCTTGTATTTTCCACTTGAAACTGTCAGTTTTTAGATTTAAGTTGCTTTATGAAGAAGGATCTCCAATAGACTTTGCTCTGGTAACCATTTTTGCCTAGTTAGAATGGATTTGATTCATTCATTCATCTATCCTTCATTCATTTATTCATTCATTCATGTATACATCAAATACTTTGTTCTAACTCATAGACTCACAGATTTAGACCCAAAAGGGACCTAACAGTTCATCCAGCCAAACCCATTTGTTTTATCCATGAGGAAACTAAGGTCATATAAGTAAATAAATTGAAAGAAACAGGATTCAAGGGCGGAGCCAAGATGGCGGAGTAGAAACAGCACGTCCAAGCCACTCTGCCCCCAGATCACCTCCAAAATATGTAAAAGGGGACTCTGAACAACTTCTGGAGCCCCAGCACCCACAGAATGACAGAGAGAAGCTAACCTCCTGCTGAGGACAGCTCAGCAGCCCTGCAGGAAGGACCAGCGCAATGCTCTGGGAGCGCAGCAGGCAGCACACGGAGAGCTGAGCCCAGGTCTGCGTGAGTGGTTTTAGCTCCAGGGCGGCCAGACCAGCAGCTGGCTGGAGGGACCCCAGAACACCAGTAGCCGTGGCAATTCCAGAATTATCAACATAGACATGCCTAGGACAAAGTGAGAGGTTAGTACCCTATGGACTTTGGGACCAGTATTTGGGGAACGCATCGGCTTTCTCCCCTGGGGGCTAGAAGTGGCTGAGGAGACAGGCCATTTTGTAGTTTTCAGAGGCAGCTGCATCTCCTGGCCTGCAAACTATAGGGAGATCCACTGGATCAGTCTTGTGGGGGTAATTGCTCTTGCTTTAACCTCCCTTGATCTGGATTGTGATCTGGAGTGGAGGTTGTGGATGGGTTTCCAGCTTGCCAGAAACGTAAGTTGTCCCCCACACATTCGGGATGAAAATTCCCCTGTCTGGTGGCAGAGCCATAGTGTGGCAACAAGCCCAAAAGTAAAGTAATTAAGTGGTAACATGCCAAGGCAAAGTAAACAAATTAAACAGAAAAATGCAACCTTAGACTCCTACTTTGGGGGCAAAGAGGATCGAAGCATGGAACAGTCAGGACTGTGAGGTCAGAAATCCTGCTCCAAACGCCCCAAAGGAAAACATGAGCGGGTTGCAGGCCATAGAGGACCTTAAGAAGGACTTTAAAAATCAAATAAGAGAAGTGGAGGAAAAATTGGGAAGAGAAATGAGAAGGATGCAGGAAAAGTATGAAATGAGGGTCAACAGCCTGACTGAGGAAAACAGAACCTTAAAAAATAGACTAACCCAAATGGCAAAGGAGGCCCAAAAGGGCAATGAGGAGAAGAATGCCTTAAAAAGTCAAATTTGCCAGATGGAAAAAGAATCTCAAAAGTTCACTGAGGAGATTCATTCCCTCAGAGTTAGACTGGAGCAAATAGAAGCTAATGACTTTATGAGAAATCAAGATGCTGTTAAGCAGATCCAAACAAACGAAAGATTAGAAGGCAATGTGAAATATCTCATGGGAAAAACCACTGACCTGGAGAATAGATCCAGGAGAGACAATTTAAAAATTATTGGACTACCTGAAAGCCATGATCAAAGAAAGAACCTAGAAATCACCCTTCAAGAAATTCTCAAGGAAAATTGCCCTGATGCTTTAGATCCAGAGGGCAAAATAGAGGTTGAAAGAATCCACAGATCACCTCCTGAAAAAAGATCCCCAAAAGAAAACTCCCAGGAATATTATAGCCAGGTTCCAGAATCCCCAGATCAAGGAGAAAATACTACAAGCAACCAGGAAGAAACAATTTCAATATTGTGGAAACACAATCAGATTAGCACAGGACCTGGCAGCTTCTACACTGAGGGATAGAAGGGCATGGAATATAATATTCCAGAGGGCAAAAGAGCTAGGAATGAACCCAAGGGTCACCTACCCAGCAAAACTGAGTATTTTGTTTCAGGGCAAAATATGGTCATTCAGTGGAATAGAGGACTTTCAAGCATTCTTGAGGAAAAAAACCAGAGTTGAATAGAAATTTTGACATCCAGATGCAAGAAGCAAGAGATGCCTGAGAAGGTAATCAGGGAAAAGAAATCAAAAAGAACTTATCAAAGTTGAACTATTTACATTCCTATATGGAAAAACAATAACTGTGACTGATGAAACATTTCTCAGTGTGAAAATAATGGAAGAAGGGTGTATGGTCATATGACTACATATGTGAATGTGTGTATATATGTTTACAGTTGTATATGGATAGAGGGCATGGGTTGAATTTGTTGAGAAGGGAGGATACTCAAGGGGTGAAATTATGATGTGAGAGAGGAAAGTGGCAAGAGGAGATGGGGAGAGACAGGATAGGGTAAACTATCTCATGTGGAAGAAGCAAGGGGAAGAGGCTGCAAGGGAGCGGGGGGAAGAATAGGAAGGCAAAAAGGCAAAACCACATTCTCATTGAATTTGGTTCAGGGAGAGAATGACATACATACTAAATGGGATATCCCAACCTGCAGCAGAATAGGGAGAAGGGAGATGAGAGGAGGGATGATGGATGGGAGGGCATCCTTGGGGGGAGGGGAGGTTGGAAGTACCCACTATAGAAGAAGGACAGGATCATGTAGGGAATGGACCAGGTGGGGGGGTGGGATGAGTGGGAGGAAATTATAAGCAGCCTTGTACAATATATGTAGATGGTGATGTTTTGCATAGCTAGACATGTACAACATATACTGAATTACTTATCTCCCCAGAGGGAATGCGTGACAAGGGAGGAAGGAAATGGATCTGAAATTCGAGGTCTTAAAATTAAATGTTTCAAATATATATATATATAAAGAAACAGGATTCAAACTCAGTTCCTCTGACTTCAGATGTCACCCTCATTTGACTGTACCATACTTGTCCACACAGTAGGACCTTTTTTGTTTGTTTGTTTGTTTTTACATGACTCATTACAACACAAATAGAGTAGTTTTTAAGTTTAGGGAAAATGCAGAAGATAGAATGTCATTTATTCCTTCTGTAATAGAGGTCTTGTGTTTTGTCTGGCGCAAACTCCATCAACTTTCTTGACTAATAGGATCTTTCCATGGGAGGAGGGGGTGGCTCCCAGAAAATTTTGACATTGCATAAGGAAAGTTCCTTGGAGAAACAGTGGAGTAGGTATAAACATTCTGTGACTGGTTCCTGCTGACCAATCATGTGGTTGAGAGGAACCTTTTTTGATTGAATAGTGATTTGGATTCCATGAGAGAAAATTTCACCAACCTTCTTTTTCATCAATCCTCTATTTCATTAAAAATTCATATTTTCCCATGTGAAATTATACTTAGCTTTGCTCATTAAGTGATTCTTGGCATTAATCCATTCAATTTTGTCTCCTGCAGTATCATATCCTAAGCTTTCTTCTCCATTGTACTAGTAGCTACCAGGTCTTAAGTGATCCTGAATTTGTTACCTTGTCTCTTCTTGCTGTTTGCAGGGTTTTTTTTCCTTTGAACTGAAATCTCTCTATTATCAATATGATGTTCCTGGGGAATTCTGAGGCCATCTAGACCAATCCCATAGCTTTACATATGAGGAAGTTCAAAGACAGAGCACTTAAAGGATTTGACTTAGGTCATACAAATAGGGAGTGTCAGAGACAAGACTGAACCCATGTCTTCTGACTGCAAAGAGGGTGCTTTGTGTTCATCCATCATGCCACCACACTGTCTCTCATTTCCCCTCTTTGCACCACAGTCTCTTCATCTTTAACCTGGGAGAGGAGACAGGGAGAAGGAGATGAGCTCAGAGACCTCTTTCCATATCTAACAGCATCCTATGATTTTATAAACACTATCAAAGAAACAGATCTGTTGCGTAAGTATGGTGCACATATAATATAATTAAAATTAAATTTAAAGGTAAAATAAAAGAATTATGGATTCATTTGAGAAGGTATCCAGGAAAAAATTCTCCAACTAATCAGGTAATTAATTGTGAGGCTCTGTGGCCCCATTTCTCAGTAGATGTCCTAACACTTCTTCCACTAGAGGACATCTAATCAATCCATAGATCCTTTTTAACAAGTCCCATAATGATATTCCTGATGCTGAAACAAATGTATTTTCTCTGACCTTAAGTAGGCACTGGTATGTTGTTAATGAGGTAGTGTTTCTGAGAAAGCCAAAATGAATAAATCAGACTTGTAGCTATACACCCTGATTCTTACTGTTACTCCTATGCTACTCTGTCTTGTTTGACTTTTTCTAGAAGATGGCTAACTAAATTATCATTTCTTTCCTTTTTGTTTTAAGTGTTAAAATAAAAAAGATTTCTTCTTACATAATGAACATTTTCAATTTACTTCAATTCAGAATGCATTTTTGAACTATCCACCATAAGCAGAGCACTATAGTAGGTGCAAGGGATGATAGAAAATTTAGGCTAGATGTAGTTTCTACCTCATAGAGCTGATGATCTAGCAGAGAAATATGAAAATACATAAAACTATACTGTACAGTAGTATATGATAAGCAATAGCTAATATTTAGATAATGCTTTCAGTTTTCTAAAACACTTTATATAAGTTATCTCACTTAATTATTTTTTTTGCTATATCTGCTATTATTTATTTTTTTTACTTATTTCTTTTTTTTAAACAAATGCTTTATTAACTTCTGTTTTACATCATTCATTTCCACCATATTTTGAGTTACAACCATTTTCCCACCGTTATTCCCCTACACAACCTCCCAGAATAGCAGTCCCACAAGATATCACTTCCTCCAATCTGCTCTCTCCCATACCTTCTCCCATACCCCCTTTGGCTTTTCCATTAGAGGAAGGTGAATCTTTGTGTCCCAATGCCTGCACATCTTATCTCCCAATTATAAGCATGAGAGTATTAATAATGGTATTTATATATATTTGAAACATTTAATGTTACGACCTCGAATTTCAGATCCATTTCCTTCCTCCCTTGTCACCCATTCCTTCTTGGGAGATAAGTAATTCAGTATATGTTGTACATGTCTAGCTATGCAAAACATTATCATAGTAGATATATTGTACAAGGCTGGTTATAATTCCCTCCCACTCATCCCACCCCCACCTGGTCGATTCCCTACATGATCCTGTCCCTCTTCTATAGTGGGTACTTCCAACCTCCCCTCACCCCAAGGATGCCCTCCCATCCATCATCCCTCCTCTCATCCCCCTTCCCCCTATTCTGTTGCAGGTTGAGATATCCCATTTAGTATGTATGTCATTCTCTCCCTGAACCAAATTCAATGAGAATGTGGTTTTGCCTTTTTTGCCTTCCTATTCTCCCCCTCCCTTGCAACTACTTCCCCTTGCTTCTTCTACATGAGATAGTTTACCCTACCCTGTCTCTCCCCATCTCCTCTTGCCACTTTCCTCTCTCACCTCATAATTTCATCCCTTGAGTATTCTCCCTTCCCAACAAATTCAACCTATGCCCTCTATCCATATATAACTGTAACCATATACACACACATTCACATATGTATTCATATGACCACACACCCTTCTTCCATTATTTTCATAGTGAGAAGATATCATCAGTCACAGTTATTGCTTTTCCATATAGGAATGTAAATAGTTCAACTTTGATAAGTTCTTTTTGATTTCTTTTCCCTGATTACCTTCTCAGGTATCTCTCCCTTCTTGTGTCTGGATGTCACATTTTCTATTCAGTTCTGGTTTTTTCCTCAAGAATGCTTGAAAGTCCTCTGTTCCATTGAATGACCATATTTTGCCCTGAAACAAAATACTCAGTTTTGCTGGGTAGGTGACCTTGGGTTCATTCCCAGTTCTTTTGCCCTCTGGAATATCATACTCCATGCCCTTCTATCCCTCAGTGTAGAAGCTGCCAGGTCCTGTGCTAATCTGATTGTGTTTCCACAATATTGAAATTGTTTCTTCCTGGCTGCTTGTAGTATTTTCTCCTTGATCTGGGCATTCTGGAACCTGGCTATAATATTCCTGGGAGTTTTCTTTTTGGGATCTTTTTCAGGAGGTGATCTGTGGATTCTTTCAACCTCTATTTTGCCCTCTGGATCTAAAACATTAGGGCAGTTTTCCTTGAGAATTTCTTGAAGGGTGATTTCTAGGTTCTTTCTTTGATCATGGCTTTCAGGTAGTCCAATAATTTTTGATTGTCTCTCCTGGATCTATTTTCCAGGTCAGTGGTTTTTCCCATGAGATATTTCACATTGCCTTCTAATCTTTCGTTTGTTTGGATCTGCTTAACAGCATCTTGATTTCTCATAAAGTCACTAGCTTCCATTTGCTCCAGTCTAACTCTGAAGGAATGAATCTCCTCAGTGAACTTTTGAGATTCTTTTTCCATCTGGCAAATTCGACTTTTTAAGGCATTCTTCTCCTCATTGCCCTTTGGGCCTCCTTTGCCATTTGAGTTAGTCTATTTTTTAAGGTGTTGTTTTCCTCAGTCAGGCTGTTGACCCTCATTTCATACTTTTCCTGCATCCTTCTCATTTCTCTTCCAATTTTTCCTCCACTTCTCTTATTTGATTTTTAAAGTCCTTCTTAAGGTCCTCTATGGCCTGCAACCCGCTCATGTTTTCCCCTGGGGCTTTTGGAGCAGGACTTCTGACCTCACAGTCCTTTTCCTGCTCTATTTCCCCAAAATAGGAGTCTAAGGTTGCATTTTCCTGTTTCCTTTCCCTTGGCATGTTGCCACTGAATTACTTTACTTTTGGGCTTGTTGCCACACTATGGCTTTAAGGCCAGATACAGGAACTTTCGTCCCAAATGTGTGGGGGGCAACTTCCATTTCTGGCAAGCTGTAAACCCACCCACAACTTCCACCCTAGATCACAATCCAGATCCAGGGAGGTTAAAGCAAGAGTGATTACCCCCCAAGACTGATAGCTGGATCTCCCTACAGTTTGCAGGCCAGGAGCTGGAGCTGCCTCTGAAAACTACAAAATGGCTGTCTCCTCCACCACTTCTAGCCCCCAGGGGAGGGAGCCAACGCATTCCCCAAATACTGGTCCCAAAGTCCATAGGACACTAACCTCTTACTTTGTCCTAGGCATGTCTATCTTGATAATTCTGGAATTGCCACAGCTGCTGGTGTTCTGGGGTTCCTCCAGCCGGCTGCTGGCCCTGCCGCCCTGGGGCTAAAACCTTGGCTCACGGGGACCTGGGCTCCGCTCGGCTCAGCTCCCTGCGCTCTGCGCACTGCTGGCTCCCAGAGTGCTGCGCTGGTCCTTCCTGCAGGGCTGCTGGGCTGTCCTCAGCGGCAGGTTAGCTTCTCTGTGTCGGTCTGTTGGTGCTGGGGCTCCAGAAGTTGTTCAGAGTCCCTTTTTACATAGTTTGGGGGGAATCTTGGGGCAGAGTGGCTTGGATGAGCTGTTTCTACTCCACCGTCTTGGCTCCGCCCCTCATCTCACTTAATTCTTACAAAAACTCTTTCAGATAGTTCCTATTACTACCCTGATTTTTCAAATGACGAAACTGAGGCTGAGAGCAGTCCAATGATTTGTCCAGGATCGCATGACTAATAAGTGTCTGAGGCAGGTTTTGAATTCAGTTCTTCTTGACTGCAAGTCCAACGCTTTATCTATACACTTGGACACCTAGGTGCCTCATAATAAGTCCTTAGAGATGTCCAAAGGAGAAAATATAATTATTTAATGGGGTATTAGTAAAGGCACTCTGGAAGAGGTAGCATTTGAATGATATACAATTTAACAGGAAGAAATTTGTGAAGGTGAAATGGAAATATCAGGAGATAGAAGGAATTCATATTTGCCTAGAAAGGTGGGTGAAAAGACAGGTGGGATTTGGAATTAACAGACTGAGAGTATTTGGAAGAAAGGGATGTCAAGTGTAAGATATCAAAGAGAATAAGGGCTGGGGATTCAATAGATTTGGTGATTGGATGAATTAGTAATTTTTGGGAGCAAAATTATAAAGGGTTGGCAGAAAATGGGTGGTGAGGAAGAAGAGATGGGAAGTGGGAAGAAGGATAGATCATTTATTCAAAAAGTTTGGTGTGAAAGGGAGGAAGAAACTTCGGGCGGTGTAGATGAGCATCTTTTAGAGTTGAGGAGATGTATTTGTAGCCAGATGAGAAAGAGTCTGTGCCCACATCCAGAGAAAGAATTACAGAGTCTGAATGCAGATTGAAGTATACTATTTGCCCTCTCTCTTTTTTGTTTTGTTTTGTTTCTTCTTTCTCATGGTTCATTCCATTTGTATTTATAATTCTTCTTTAGAACATGACTAATGTGAAAATATGTTTAATGTGAATGTATATGTGGAGCCTATATTAGATTGCACACCATCTTGGGGAGGGGAGATGGGAGGAAGGGAAATAAAGTTTAAAACTCAAAAGTTTGTGGAACTGAATGTTGTAAACTAAAAATAAATAAATAAATATTTTTAAAAAGGAAAAAAGTTTGTGGAGGGAATATTTAAAGATGAAAGGTTAAATGGAGATTTTCAGATGACTGAAAAAGAAAATAGTTGCAGGAACAGGAAAATTATTAATAAAGAGCCTTGAGATAAAAGGCACAGATAAAGGGATTAGCTTTAGTGAGGATTAGATATACCATGTATTCAAGGAAAGAGAAATGGGGGTCCTTGATCAATGAACAATTGAGTAGGATTGCTGGTGAAAAGGATGGCAAGAAATAGAAAAACTTTAAAATGAATATTTTGTAATTGTCATGATTAATTTTGCCTTCATATAAATTGTGTGTGCCCATGCATGTGTGTACATATAGTGTGTCTTACATTAAGTAAGGAAAACTAGCCATGTGTTGGTGATGGCCAGGTAATTGCTGCTATAGGTCATCAGATTGTAGTAAAGGTCTAACAAAAACGCAGCAAAAGAAAAAAAACTAACTAAAAAACAAATCCCCATAATTTAACATATACCCTATGCTTAAGCTATAACAAAAATCACCATTCAGTTATCTTGTTGAAGTTCAGATAAATAGCAAACTAGATAGGAATTTCGTTTCTTCCTTGTGAAGTGTCTTACAAATTGTGCTCCAGAACAGGAGCTTTAGATATTTGAGTCAATCCAAGTAATATAGATAAATATCCTTACAATTCAATCAAACTTTGAGGTCCCTGTTGAACAAAATACATAAACTAGAAAATATCATTCTTCTGTATGCCTAAACCTGACTCAACTTTAATCACAACCAGAAAAAAAAAGAGAGAGAGAGAACTTAAAGAATTCAATGATTTTACATACCTTAAGTTTTAAGATCTAAAATAGTCTTGGAATGCATATGGTTTGCAAAAGTTTTATTTCACAGAACCACTGATTATTTTTTATAGAAGGGGCCTTAAAAACCATTTATTCTAACCTTTTCATTTGACAAATGAGTAAAGTTAGATCCCTTGAGGTGAAATGCCTTGCCTTAAGTCATGTAGCTGTTATGTGTGAAAACTATTCCATGTCTTCAATCCTCTTTCCTCCCCTTACTTTTTCATCTCTTATGATTCTCCTAATCAGTTAACTAACCATGGACAATCCTTTGCCTTTGGGGATCAAACTTATTCTGTGTGGTATTATAAAAAGAGCAATGGATTTGGAGTCCTAGGATACTAGCTCTGATTCCATTTGCTACCTTCATTACCTTAGGCAAGTTATGAATCTCTGGCCTTCAGTTTCCTCATCAGTAAAATGAAGATACTGGACTAGATAACCTCTAAGGCCTCCAAATATAAATCTATAATCCTCATATAGCATATTATTCTCATGATGGGCTCTCATGATGGATGAATAAAAGCTTTAGAGTAATATTATTAAAATTCAAAATGTTAAATTTCATAGGATTATAGATCTAGCAACAGTTACCATTTTGATTTCTCTCTCTCTCTTTTTTCCTCTCTTTCTGCCATTGTTACTCCTCCTTACTCTATACATAGCTACAGTGCAAAATTTTAGACCAATCTTTCTGGCATATTTCTTTTTCTCTTTATTCCTTTTTCTTCATAAACACTCTCAGTCATTTGGTCACCTATTACCTTGATTTCTATAATATGCCCCCTGTTTGATCTCTCAGTTTTTTCCTTTATCAGCAGAAAGTCTATGCCTAGTTTTCAAAAAAACACTTCAAATATTATGAATGGATATAGACTAGCCTCTAATCAATAACATTGCATTCTCTACAATAGAACTTTATCATTCACTTATTAGGTTCTTTAATTATTTCTCTTTCAATATTCCTTTGATCACTTTTGCCTCTAAGGTCCTCTCCATAGGTCTTTAAAGTATTTCACCCATTTCCTCATACTTTTCATCACAGTCTTTTCATATTCTGTGTTTTTTCTCAGCTTTTTTTTTATTTGTCATTTTTGCATTTTTCATTTTGGTGTTTATGACTTAGTCTCTACCTGTCTTTATGTCCAATAAACAAATAAAAATTTTGCTTTTAAAGTCTGTCCCAACTCAAAGTTTTAAAAACAAATGTTAAAAAAAGTGTTTTTACATGCAATTGCGAAATAAGATATATAGGCAATGGGGTATAGAAATCCATCTTACCCTACAGGAAAGTAAGGGAAGAGGGGATGGGGTGCTATAAGAGAGGACAGATTGGGGGAAGGGGTATTCAGTATGCTTGCCATCTTGGGGTGGGGGTAGGGGAGATATAGGGAGAAAATTTGTAACTCAGAATCTTGTGGAAATGAATGTTGAAAACTAAAAATAAATTAATTCAAACAAAAAAATTTTAAGTCTGTCCCAATGATTAACTTGCCCAATTAAGCCTTACTTTCCTTTTTTCCAATTATAATTACTTCTAGTGTAGGATCTCCTAAAACAAAACGTTCAACCCTAATCACAGAAAATAGCTAAATTTCCCAAATAGGTTTATACCAGCCATGGTAAAGTAAAATGGAGAATTAGGGCATCTAGGTTGTTTAGTGGATGGCCCCCCAGACCTGGAATTCCGAAAAACTGAGTTCAGATCTGGCCTAAGACACTTGCTATTTGACCCTAGTTAAGCTTTGTTTGCCTCAGTTGCCCCATCTATAAAATGAAGATAATAATAGCATCTTCCTCCCAGAGTGATTGTAAAGATCAGATGAGACAATAATTATAAAGGACTTAGCAAGGGGCGGAACCAAGATGGCGGAGTAGAAACAGCTCGTCCAAGCCTCTCTGCCCCCAGATTCCCCACAAACTATGTAAAAAAGGACTCTGAACAACTTCTGGAGCCCCAGCACCCACAGAACGACACAGAGAAGCTAAGCTCCCGCTGAGGACAGCCCAGCAGCCCTGCAGGAAGGACCAGCGCAGTGGTCTGGGAGCCGGCACCGCGCAGAGCTCAGGAGCGGAGCCAAGCCGAGCCCAGGTCCGCGTGAGCTGAGGTTTTAGCCCCAGGGCGGCAGGGCCAGCAGCCAGCTGGAGGAACCCCAGAACACCAGGAGCAGTGGCGACTCCAGAATTATCAACATAGACATGCCTAGGACAAAGTAAGAGGTTAGTGTCCTATGGACTTTGGGACCTGTATTTGGGGAATGCGTCAGCTCCCTCCCCTGGGGGCTAGAAGCCTCTGAGGACAAACGCCATTTTGTAGTTTTCATAGGCATTTCCGGCTCCCAGCCTACAAATCGTGGGGAGATCCAGCGATCAGTCTTGGGGGGTAATCGCTCTTGCTTTAACCTCCCTGGATCTGGATTGTGATCTAGGGTGGAAGTTGTGGGTGGGTTTACAGCTTGCCAGAAACGGAAGTTGCCCCCCACACGTTGGGGACGAAAATTCCTCTAGCTGGCCTTAAAGCCATAGTGTGGCAACAAGCCCAAAAGTCAAGCAATCAAGTGGCAACATGCCAAGGCAAAGGAAACAGAAAAATGCAACCCTAGACTCCTATTTTGGGGGCATAGAGCAGAAAAAGGACTGTGAGGTCAGAAGTCCTGCTCCAAAAGCCCCAGAGGAAAACATGAGCGGGTTGCAGGCCATAGAGGACCTTAAGAAGGACTTTAAAAATCAAATAAGAGAAGTGGAGGAAAAATTGGAAAGAGAAATGAGAAGGATGCAGGAAAAGTATGAAATGAGGTCAACAGCCTGACTGAGGAAAACAACACCTTAAAAAATAGACTAACTCAAATGGCAAAGGAGGCCCAAAAGGGCAATGAGGAGAAGAATGCCTTAAAAAGTCGAATTTGCCAGATGGAAAAAGAATCTCAAAAGTTCACTGAGGAGATTCATTCCTTCAGAGTTAGACTGGAGCAAATGGAAGCTAGTGACTTTATGAGAAATCAAGATGCTGTTAAGCAGATCCAAACAAATGAAAGATTAGAAGGCAATGTGAAATATCTCATGGGAAAAACCACTGACCTGGAAAATAGATCCAGGAGAGACAATTTAAAAATTATTGGACTACCTGAAAGCCATGATCAAAGAAAGAACCTAGAAATCACCCTTCAAGAAATTCTCAAGGAAAATTGCCCTGATGTTTTAGATCCAGAGGGCAAAATAGAGGTTGAAAGAATCCACAGATCACCTCCTGAAAAAGATCCCAAAAAGAAAACTCCCAGGAATATTATAGCCAGGTTCCAGAATCCCCAGATCAAGGAGAAAATACTACAAGCAGCCAGGAAGAAACAATTTCAATATTGTGGAAACACAATCAGAATAGCCCAGGATCTGGCAGCTTCTACACTGAGGGATTGAAGGGCATGGAATATGATATTCCGGAGGGCAAAAGAACTGGGAATGAACCCAAGGGTCACCTACCCAGCAAAACTGAGTATTTTTGTTTCAGGGGAAAATATGGTCATTCAGTGGAATAGAGGACTTTCAAGCATTCTTGAGGAAAAAACCAGAACTGAATAGAAAATTTGACATCCAGACACAAGAAGGAAGAGATGCCTGAGAAGGTAATCAGGGAAAAGAAATCAAAGGAACTTATCAAAGTTGAACTATTTACATTCCTATATGGAAAAGCAATATCTGTGACTGGTGATATCTTTCTCACTATGAAAATAATGGAAGAAGGGGGTGTGGTCATATGAATACATATGTGAATGTGTGTGTATATGGTTACAGTTATATATGGATAGAGGGCATAGGTTGAATTTGTTGGGAAGGGAGAATACTCAAGGGATGAAATTACGAGGTGAGAGAGGAAAGTCACATGAGGAGATGGGGAGAGACAGGGTAGGGTAAACTATCTCATGTAGGGGAAGTGGTTGCAAAGGAGGGGGAGAATAAGGAAGGCTAAAAAGGCAAAACCACATTCACATTGAATTTGGTTCAGGGAGAAAATGACATTCATACTAAATGGGATATCTCAACCTGCAGCAGGATAGGGGGAAGGGAGATGAGAGGAGGGATGATGGATGGGAGGGCATCCTTGGGGTGAGGGGAGGTTGGAAGTACCCACTATAGAAGAGGGACAGGATCATGTAGGGAATCGACCAGGTGGGGGGTGGGATGAGTGGGAGGGAATTATAACCAGCCTTGTACAATATATCTACTATGATAATGTTTTGCATAGCTAGACATGTACAACATATACTGAATTACTTATCTCCCAAGAGGGAATGGGTGACAAGGGAGGAAGGAAATGGATCTGAAATTTGAGGTCGTAACATTAAATGTTTCAAATATATATAAATACCATTATTAATACTCTTTTGCTTGTAATAGGGAGATAAGATGTGCAGGCATTGGGACACAAAGACTCACCTTCCTCTAATGGAAAAGTCGATGGGGGTATGGGAGAAGGTATGGGAGAGAGCAGATTGGAGGAAGCGATATCTTGTGGGACTACTATTCTGGGAGGTTGGGTAGGGGAATAATGGGGGGAAAATGATTGTAACTCAAAATCTGGCGGAAATTAATGATGTAAAACAGAAGTTAATAAAGCATCTGTTTAAAAAAAATAAAAATAAAAATAAAAATAAGAACATAAAAAGAGGAAAAAAATAATAAAGGACTTAGCACAGTGCCTCTTACGTAGTAAATGCAATATAGATGTTAGCTATGATTATCATTATTTTTTAGAGAATTTATACATGAGCATACTTTTGTCCTTATTATTTAGAAATTTCAATCAAAAGTAATTGTTTGGGGTCTGGCTTATCCAAATAATGTCTCAATACTCCACTTAAATTAGCCATTACAGTCAAAGCATTTGGCTTCTGTTTAGTGTTCTCATTCATAGTATTATAGTTATTGTATGCATGGTTTTTACTTATTTTTCATAAAGAACATGCAAATGTATTTTTGAACAATGAAATCCTACCCTGCCTTTGCTTTTCTTGGAGGTGTGGGACAGTAGAGGTTGGTTGTTTAAAAAGAATTGTTCGCTCAGATTTAGACTTGAATGTTTAAATCAACATTAAACTGCATACTATATGTGATACTGTGCTAGGCAAGAGGAAATAAAAAGTCAAGGAAGAGATAGTCTTTGTTCCTTACAAGTTTGTACTCTAACTTGAAGTTTGACCAAAAGTCAGTCTGGCTTGTTACATATTAATATGGTTGAGTTCAACCTAGCATGCTACCAAATATCTTCGAAAATAGTCCAATACCTTACCACAGTCTCTTAGTATAATAACTTCTTAACCTACACATCAGAGTATATATAAAACAGAGAGAAGCACCCTAAGCCAAGTTCATAAATGATGTCCTCCACTCAACCAAGAAAATTCCTAGTGATTGTTCATCTAAGAATTGTGATGCCAGCTTTCTTGCTTTATCTACTAGGGACTAAAGTATGATCAGAAGCTAGAAGGGAAGGTAAAGAGAGCCTTCTGCCAGGATAAGTGGATGAAGTTGTTGAGCAGATTGACAAACTAAACTTGAGATGCAAATGAAGAAAATACTATGATGAGTCATTGAAAGTCTGCTTTAAGATTTCCAAGTGAGAGTTATTATCCAGAGAAAGATGACAAAAGTTAGTAAAAACAAAACAAAACAAAGCAAAAAGAAACAAACCTGAGTCAGTAGATCTACCAAGATTTGAGTTCTGGTTTTGTTACTTTATTGGCTGTGTGTCTCTGAAAGATATTATTTAACATCTCTGAGGTTCATTTTCCATAACTGTAATATGGGGGTGATAATCCCGGCCCAGCCTACCTCAGATCATTGCTGTGGGGGAATCATTTTGTATATTCTCAAGGTGAGGGGATAAGATCCAGACCTGTGATTTCCTTGGTGAATGGAGCACCAAGGGGAGAAACTCTTCTACCAGTGAAGATCAATAACTTCTCTACAATTTAAAGTTTTGAAAGTTGCGTAGGTCACTGAGTGGTTTGGTGACTTAGCCAGAGTCACATAGCCAGTATGTGTCATAGGTGGAACTGAACCCAGGTTTACCTGACTCCCTGGACACTAGACCACGCTGCTTCTCTAAACTTTACAATGTTTTATAAATGTGAGCTATTATTTTTGCACTGAGAGGCAAAGCCCATGTGCTGTCTTCCTGCAGTGTTTATCCTAGACAAATAGGACAGCTTGCCAAGACTCATCAAACTACTGATCACTACCTACTTCTGCCTGTTCATATGAGGAAGAATGATACAGTCAGAAGAAACCTGGAATGCATCTCTGAAGGCTTTGAAGTCCTGGGTAGGAAACTGAAGGACTTGAGGGAACAGCTGGTGTTTTCATCTCTTCTGTTTGAAGGTCGTGGCTTTGTGAAAGAAAGGAGGATATGGGAAGTGAACAGCTGGCTGTATAGATGGTATTGAAGAGCTGGCTTTGGTTTCCTGGAGAATGGCTTACAATAACCAGAATGAAAAGCTCTTGGCAAGGGACAGAACGCCTCTCAAAAAGACTGGAAGCAATGCATTTGGCAGGAGACTTGTTAACCTTAATATGAGAGCTTTAAACAAAATTTTGAGGGCAGAAAGAAACTGCCCGGATAAAAGAACCAGAGCCGGATTTTAGGTTTAAAAAATAATACAATCTAGAAAAAGGCAGCATGGGTGCCCTAGAAATTGTCATGTGAAAACAAATTAGGAACAAAATTAGTAACCACAGATATGCTATTGCACCAAGTACATTTCAAGAAACAAAATTAACTTAAGTTTAAATAGAAAGAAAAACAAAATCCATACCGTTAAAAATAGAATACTATATACCACTAAGCTAAACAGGGGATATTGATGATATTTTTGTAATAAAGTTTAAAATCTGACACAAAGATAAAATACAGTAGCAGAATGGTTTGAGTATTTAGACATCTGCTGGAAATCTTACTCTGCTTAAAAGCAAAATAACTGCTAAAAATTTTTATCTGTCAAATGACATTTTAATCTTCCAGAAATTACAAGAAGCAATGGGGAGGACTGCTACTATGGACTTAATTCTGGCCAATAAGGAAGGATTAGTTGGTAAAAAGAAACAATAAGAAATATGGTGTAAGAGATAAGTAGGTAGGGAGATGTGGTGTGTGTGTGTGTGTGTATGTGTGTGTGTGTGTGAGTGTTTATTGTACCATGTCAATCTAAAATTCATAATACTCAAAGCTGATCAGAGTCAGATATATGTATATAACTGAGACTTTTAGGAAAGCAGCATTTAAAAAAAATTCTAATAGAGATCAGCTAAAAACAAATCCTTCCAGTGGTATCCATGATTCTATTCCCTCTTGCATTCTCCAGGATTTTGTTCTAACAGATTTCTCCTCCTTCTCAAGTACCTTCAGTTTCCCCTCTTCACTGGATCTTTCCCATATGTATAAAATGAGATCATATACCATCAATCCAGCAAAACTCCCTTGACCCAACAACCCCTTTAATTTGCTGTTTCATCTGCCCCTCCCCTTCACAAACAAAAATCTTAAAACATCAGTCTATACCTAATACTAGTGCTTCTTTTTTTTTTCCAAGAGCTGCCTCTGATTTTATTTATTTTTTTTATTTTAACAAATGCTTTATTAACTTCTGGTTTACATCATTCATTTCCACCAGATTTTGAGTTACAATTTTCCCCCATTTTTCCCCTACCCACCACCCCAGAATAGCAGTCCCACTAGATATTCCCTCATCCAATATGCTCTCTTCCATATCTTCCCCCATACCACCTTTGACTTTACCATTAGGGCAAGGTGAATCTCTGTACCCCAATGCCTGAACATCTTATCTCCCAATTACATGGAAAATAGTATTAATAATAGTATTTATATACATTTGAAACATTTAATTTTGAAACTTCGAATTTCAGATCAATTCCCTTCCTTCCTTGTCACCTACTCCCTCTGGGAAGATAAGCAATTCAGTATGTGGTGACCATGTATAGCTATGCAAAACATTACCATAATAGATATATTGTAAAAGATTGCTTATATTTCCCTCCCATCCATCCCACCCCCCACCTGGTCCATTCCCTACTTTGATTCTGTCCCTCTTCAAGAGTGGGTACTTCCAACCTCCCCTGCCCCTAGGATGTCGTCCCCTCCATCATCCCCACTCTCATCCTCCTTCCCCCAACTCTCCTGCAGGGTGAGATATCCCATTTAGTATGTATGTGATTCTCTCCCTGAGCCAAATTCAATGAGAATAAGGTTTTGCCTTTTTGCCTTCCTGTTCTTCCCCTCCCCTTGCAACTACTTCCCCTTGCCTCTTCTACATGAGATAGTTTACCCTACCCTGTCTCTCCCCATCTCCTCTTGTCACTTTCCTCTGTCACCTCTTAACTTCACTCCTAAAGTATCATCCCTTCCCACCAAATTCAACCTGTGCCCTCTATCCATGTATACCTGTGAACATATATACACACATTCACATATACCCTTCTTCAATTATTTTCATAACGAGAAAGGTTTCATCAGTCACAGTTGTTTTTCCATGTAGGAATGTAAATAGTTCAACTTTGATAAGTTCCTTTTGATTTCTTTTCCCTGATTACCTTCTCAAGCATCTCTTGCTTCTTGTGTCTGAATGTGAAATTTTCTATTCAACTCTGGTTTTTTCCTCAAGAATGCTTGAAAGTCCTCTATTCCACTGAATGACCAAATTTTCCCCTGAAACATGATATTCAGTTTTGCTGGGTAGGTGATTCTTGGTTTTAATCCCAGGTCCTTTGCCCTCTGGAATATCATATTCCATGCCCTTTGATCCCTCAGTGTAGAAGCTGCCAGGTCCTGGGCTATTCTGATTGTGTTTCCACAATATTGAAATTGTTTCTTCCTGGCTGCTTGTAGTATTTTCTCCTTGATATGGGGATTCTGGAACCTGGCTATAATATTCCTGGGAGTTTTCTTTTTGGGATCTTTTTCAGGAGGTGATTGGTGGATTCTTTCAACCTCTATTTTGCCCTCTGGATCTAAAACATCAGGCAATTTTCCTTGAGAATTTCTTGAAGGGTGATTTCTAGGTTCTTTCTTTGATCATGGCTTTCAGGTAGTCCAATAATTTTTAAATTGTCTCTCCTGGATCTATTTTCCAGGTCAGTGTTTTTTCCCATGAGATATTTCACATTGCCTTCTATTCTTTCATTTCCTTGGACCTGTTTAACAGCATCTTGATTTCTCATAAAGTCATTAGATTCCATTTGCTCCAGTCTAATTCTGAAGGAATGATTCTCCTCAGTGAGCTTTTGAAATTCTTTTTCCATCTGGAAAATTCAGCTTTTTAAGGCATTCTTCTCCTCATTGCCTTTCTGAGCCTCTTTTGCCATTTGAGTTAGTCTATTTTTAAGGTGTTATTTTCCTCAGTCAAGCTCTTGACTGTCATTTCATACTTTTTTGCACCTTTCTCATTTCTCTTCCCAATTTTCCCCCACTTCTCTTATCTGCTTCTTAAGGTCCTCTATGCCCTGTAGCCAGCTTGTATTTTCATTTGGGGCTTTTGGTGCAGGAGTTCTGACCTCACAATCCTCCTGTTCCATGCTTTGATCCTCTTTGCCCCCAAAATAGGAGTCTAAAGTTGCATTTTTATGTTTATTTTGTTTCCTTTGCCTAAGCATATTGCCACTTAATTACTTGATTTTTGGGCTTGTTGCCACAGTAGGTCTCTGACACCAGACAGGAGAGCTTTTGTCCCAAACTTCCACAGATTGGGTGGCCTCTGCAAAGCCTCCACCCACTCTGGCAAATTGGATATCCACCCCAGACCTTCCCCCAAGACCACAATCCAGATCCAAGCAGGTTAAAGCAAGAGCGATTAACCCAGACTGATTGCTGGATCTCTCTAGAGTTCGCAGACCAGGAGCTGGAGCTGCCACTGATGCTGCAAAATGGCCTCTGTGCCATGTTTCCTCAGCAGCTTTTCACCCCCAGGGGAAGAAGTCAAAGCATTCCCCAAATACTGGTTCCAAAGTCCATAGGGCACTAACCTCATTTTGTCCTAGGTATATCTGTGCTGATAATTCTGGAATCGCCACAGCTGCTGGTGTTCTGGGGTCCCTCCAGCCAGCTGCTGGCCTGGCCATGGCTCACAGGGGCCTGGGCTCGGCTCCCAGAGCACTGCGCTCGGCTCCCAGAGCACTGCGCTGTCAGTTCCCATCTGCTGTGCTGGCTGCTCTCAGAGCGCTGCATTGGCTGCTCCCTGCAGGGCTGCTGGGCTGTCCTCAGCAGGAGGTTAGCTTCTCTGTGTCATTCTGTGGATTCTGGGGTTCCAAAAGTTGTTCAGATTCCCCTTTTACATTGTTTGGAAATGGTGTGGGGCAGAGCATCTTGGAAGTGCTGTTTGTACTCCGCCATCTTGGCTCCGCCCCCTGATACTAGTGCTTCTTTATCAACAAATTTTTTCCTCATTCCCTTGCACATTGACTTCCTGCTCTAGCATATTATGGAAACTCTTCTTTCAAAGATCACTGACATAATCACCAAAATTGTTTTTTTGTTTTGTTTTGTTTTGTTTTTTGCTTTTTGGAGGGCACTTTGGGTTAAGTGGCTTGCCCAAAGTCACACAGCTAGTAAGTATATTAAGCATCTGAGGCCGGATTTGAACTCAAGTCCTCTTGACTCCAGGGCTGGCTCTATATTCATTGCACCACCTAGCTGCCCCATTTTTTTATTTTTAATTTTTTAATTTTTATTTTTATTTTTTTGCTTTTTGGAGAGCAGTTGGGGTTAAGTGACCCAAGGTCACATTGGCTATTTTTTGTGTTATGCGTCTGAGGCTGGATTTAAAACTCAGGTCCTCCTGACTCCAGGGCCGGTGCTCTGTCTAAAGGTCTTTCATCAACCTTTATCCTGTTTGACATCTCTACATCATTTGACACTCTTACTATCATCTCTTGTACTTTCCAAGACTGTCCTTTTCTCCCCCTCCCTTCCTTCATTCTCTCTCTCCCTCTCTCTCTCTCCCTCTCTCTCCCTTTCTCTCCCTTTCCTCCCTTCTCCTCTCCCCCTCCCTCCCTCTCCCCCTCCCTGCCTCTTGAGCTCATGAAAGTCCACTTCATTTTATTGCTTTTATTCACTTGACTCCCAGTCTGTATTCCCAACCCTGTTGTTTCCCTCTTGATTTTCATCCTCTTGTCTATGACTGACTGCAGGACCTCTCTGCCTGTATGTTCCTTGGTCATTTGAATTGAGCACGGCCATAACTAAATTTATTCTTTGATTCCCCACCCCCAAAATTCTTCCTTATGAATATTTTTATTAAATGACTTTATTATTCACCCAGCCTTCCTTACTGGTGTTTTTCATTACTCTTTACTGTAGTCTCATATCTAATCAATTATTAGCATCCTATTGATGCTGCCTCCCTCAGAACTTTCACATTGGATCCTCTTCTCTTTTCTCGTTAATACCACCACAGTTCATACATTATTCCCAACTACCTGAATTATTAAAATAGCCCTTCAGAATGCTTTGCTCTTTCCATGTTCTTCCTCTTCTAAACTTTCACACCACTGCCATATTTGCCTTTCTTGTGCATAAATTTAATCATACTAACCCTCTGCTCAAAACATTTCCATGCTTCCCTATTGCCCACCAAATAAAGGGTGTGCAAGGACTTCCACAATGTGACATCCATACTACCCTTTGGGAGTAGAGTTTATATAGTAGTAGACATGGCACTGAATTTGGAGTCAGGATAACCTGGATTCTAATTCTGCCTCAGATACTTAATAGCAAGTTAGTTCATCTCTCTGTACTTCACTTTCCTCCTTTATAAAGTGACAGTATTAGACTAGATAGCCTTTAAGGTCCTTTTCAACCCTAAATCAATCATTCTGTCTTCCTAATTTCTTCTCACACTGCTTACTTTCTTATTTTCCATGTTTCAAGAAAACTAAATGACTATCAATTAGTTAATAAGTATTTATGAAGTACCTACTATGTATAAGGTGAAAAAACTGAGACCTGGGAAAGGTCTTCATTTAAAAAGAGCAACATCACCCACTACATCCTGGGCCATCACCAGTCATCTTGACTTTTGTCTTACCATTGGACTGATGACTCTGGAGGAGAGAAAAAGGTTGATGACAACACAGCTCTGCCTCACTTAAATCCAATTAATGCACAAGTCAAGACATCATTCTCCTGATGTCAGTGATCTTCTTCAAGAACAAGGGATGAACAACAACAACAAAAAATATATAAGGCACTGTGCCAAGCTCTAAGATTACAAAGACAAACTGAAACTATCCCTACCTTCCAAGAGTTTATGTTCCATTGAGGGAGACATTATGTATAAAAATCAGTGAATACAAAATAAATGCAAGGTAATTTGAGGTCAGAGGCATAAGAAACTGACTTGGGAGGGACCGTGGAAAAGGAATAGCCCCATTCAGGATGTTTCCCTTGGGCTAATATTAGGAAACTAAGATTTAAAGAGGCCAAATTGGAAGGAGGGCATTGCAGGAACAGATGATCATATCTTAATCCTAGAGCTAGAAGTGATTTCAGAGATCATCTAGTCCAATCTCCTCATTGTATAGATGAGGAAACTGAGGTACAGAGAACTGAAAAGAATGTTCAAAGTCACACAGGTAGTAATAATAGGAAATTTAACTGGAACCCAGATCCTCTGTTATCCTTCCCTTGAGCCATGATGCTATATAAAGGGACAAAGAGAAGAAAAGGAATTTTACTTGTGAGGAACAGCCAGAGATTCATTTTGGTGATCAAATAGCAAATGAAAGGTAGAAATGCATAGTAAGGGGCAGCTGGGTGGCACAGTGAGTAAGAGCGCTGGCCTCGGAGTTGGGATGACCCAGAATTGGATCCAGCCTCAGAAAATGAGCACCCACACACAAATAATGACTGGCCATGCAACCTTGAGCAAGTTAACCCCAATTGCTTTAAAAAAAAAAAGAAAAAGAAATGCATAACAAACTAGAAAGGTAGATTGGGGACAGGTTGTTAAGACTTCTAATGCCAAACTAAGAATTTTGTGTTTGGTTCTAGAGGTGATAAGGAGCTTCTAAAGTTTATTGAGCAAGGACATGATCAGACCTGTGCTTTAGGAAGATCTTTTTGGCAGTTGTGTGGAGGATGCGCTCTAAAAAGGAAAGAATCAAGGCAGAGAGACTGATAAGGAGACTATTTCAATAGTCAGGGCAAAAGGTCTTTGTATCTCTCTTGATTAATATAGAACCTGGCACATAGCATATGCTTAATAAATGATTGATGATTGATTGGGCCATGTGAATAAAGAGAAGAGAACAGTTTGAAGAGATGTTTTAGAGGTACAATAAGCAAGACAGCAATTGATGGGAAGTGAGGGAGAGTGAAAAGCAGATGATAACTCCCGGGTTGCCAATTTGAGAGACAGAAAAGATTGTGGGACCCTTGATGGAAATAAGAAAGCTGGAGTGAAGAGTGTTTTTTATGTGAAGATCGTGACTTCTGTTTTTGAAATATTGAATTAAGATATCTCTAGTATGTCCACATTTTGAAATATCTAATAGGTGATATAGAAATGGAGGTAAAATAAAAGAGAAGGTCTGGATGTATCTGGGAGTCATCTGCATAGAGATGATAATTAAACCCATGTGAACTTATGAGAGAGTGTGTAGAGAGGGGTGTCCAGGAAAATGACACCCACAGTGCTTGGCAAATATTAAGTTCTGAATAATTGGTTTTTATTCACTTAGAGAGTAGAGTATGGAAGATCATCAACCAAAGGGACTTGGAAGGAGTGGCATACAGGAAGGAGAACCAAGAGACAGTACTGCTACAAAAACCCATAAAGAAAAACTGGGGGAGGGGGAACTGTGGAATTTGGCAATTAAAGGATAACACAGTAGGAGTTAACTATTTGTTGAATTTAAGTGAATAGAGCTCATGAGAATAAGAGATTCCCCCAAAAAATACTCTCTGTATGGATGGTTATGTGGTGAGCTTTACCACTAAACCACCAAAAAATTGAAAGAAGAGCCCAATCTGTGCTTTATGTATCTAAGTGGAATTTACTGGAGGATATAGCACAGCTGGTCAGTTCCCGAGATGATGGAAGGTACTGGAATTTGCCTGCCTCTGATGTTCCTCCTGAGCTTGTGGGGCAGGTCTTCATGTCTAATCAGCTTCCACATCTGCAGAGGGCAGGAAGCAGTGAATCTTCTGCAGAAGGCCTCATTTGCAACAGCACTCTTCAGCAGCAATATAACTTGATGCTGAATTGTTCTTGCTCATATAGCAATGTAGTCTTGTTTCTGACATGGTTATCAGAAGAGTCTGGTTTTTTGATCTTAGAATAACCATTAATAATCTTTGGAGATAGAAAATAGCAAAGGTTTAGAAGTCATTCTAAAAATCATAGCTGCACATTCTTTCAATCAGTTGAAGGAATAATTCATCTGAGCATACAGATCTGCTCCCACTTTCTAAAAGGGAAAGAAATTCAATTCCAAAACAGGGGAAAAGTAAAAGTTAGACAATGATTCCCAGAAAAAAATCTAGAATGAACTAAATAGGTATTCTGCAAGAATCTAGCATGGATTCTCTATGAGAATATTATAATAAACTGATTTAATTTCCTATTTTGATAAGAATGCTGGATTGATAGTTAAAGGAAATGTCATATATAGTCATCTTAATTTCAGCAAGATTTCTAATGGGTTTTTACATAACGCAGAGTAAAATGGACTGTTGGATGAGGTGGATTTAGCCAAACAATCATGTCCTAAAAGTGTTGATTAATGGACTGATATTAACTTGGAGGGACATTTCTAATAGAATACTATGACTGTGCTCATCAAAATTTTTATCAGCAATTTGAATGAATAAAAGTCATCCTTATTGAATTTGTAGATGACACAAAGGTAATAGAGTTGGCTAATACATTAGATTGCAGGCTCTTGATTCAAAATTATCTCAAGCTGAAATTCTGGGCTGAAACCCACAAGATGGAATTTAATAGGAATAAGTTTAAAAGTTAAAAAAATCAGTTATACCAGTCCAGAATGTGGAGACTTGGTTGGCTTGACAGTCATTCATGTGAAAAAGACCTGGGGTTTTAATTGATTATAAACATAATATGAGCCAAAAGTGTGATCTAACAAAAAAAAAGGCTAATGCATTAATAGAAATGTACTTTTCAGATCACAGAGGTAATATAACCACTGTACTCTATACTTGTCTGACCACATCTGAAGTATTGCATTAAATTCTGGGCACCACATTTACTTAGGAGAGACTTTGATCAACTATAGTATAACCAGAAGAGGACAACCAGGATAGTTAAAGAATCTGGAAACAATGTCTCGGGAGAAAAGGCTAAAGGAACTGAGGGATGCTCAAATTAAAAAAAAAAAAAGCCATGGAGGACATGATTGTAGTCTTCCTATTTGATGGGCTCTGATGTAGCTAGATAGAATGATAACTGCAAAGACCTCCAACATACCAGGTTGCTCCAGAGGTCAGAAGAAAAACAATGTGAAAAGTCACAAAGAAACAAATTGAAGTCAATACAAGGAAGAACTTTCTAACTATTTAGAGCTACCCTATCACATCAATGCAGTGGAAGTAAAAGGGCTTTGAATGTCACAAATAATCAAATGCAGGGTCAAAAAAAAAAAAAAGATTCATGGCCGGATGTGGATTTAAACTAGATGAACATCTAAAGCCCCTTCCAATTCTAAGATCTTATGTTTCTATGATTTTAAAACATTGAATATACATACTTTGCAAAAATGGAACTAGAGTAATTTATTTTTCTTTTAACTTTACCAAATTACTCTTATAGTCAATTGGATTATGACTCATTTTTAGAAAAGTGGTCCATTTGTGGGTATGTGCACGGCCAAATGGAAAGAAACATCTTTCCATGCAAACCCATTAGATTAGTTGGTTAAGACTTCAAATGACAAGACAAACAAGAAGGATCCAGTTCTGGTGTTTTCTTTTGCCTTCCTAATACATCAAAACCAAAATTTCAAAACATGAACATCATCTGTAAAAAGATTTGATTGATGGATTTATTGTGCGTGTCAGCTATTTCTGCTTGACTCAAAATGCCGAAGTACCATGGTTGTCCCATTTGAGTTGGTCATTGTGTTAGGATGTCACATAACAGTAAGTAGTCTTGGGGTGGGGAAAGGAGAAGGGATGTTAATAAAAAAAAAAGTTAAGTATTATGCTAATCAGGAATGTAAGCTTCTTGAGGGCATTGACTATTTGGAATTGATATGAAGGAGAGGATTCCTTGTCTTTGAATCCCTGATTGAACAATACCTTGCATCTTCTAGGGACATCATAAATGTTTTCTGATGGAATCCAATTTAAATTTATTTTCACGGGGCGACTAGGTGGCGCAATGAGTAGAGCGTCGGCCCTGGAGTCAGAAGGACCTGAGCTTGGATCCAGCCTCAGACACTTAACGCACATACAAACAAAAACCCAGCCATGTGACCTTGGGCAAGTTACTTAACCCCAATTGCCCTCCAAAAAGCAAAAAAAAAAATTCATTTTCATTGCTAATTGGTGTTTTTCAAAAGTATGTTTGTGTTTTGGACTTTTTTCCACACCACAGATAAGTAAATATAGAGATAGAAATGTATATAGGTATTGTATATGTGTGTGCATATATGTACTTATATACACATGTGTAGATATGTGCATATTTTATGCATGTATCTTTGGGGTGAAATGAAGTCCAGACCTGTGATTTCATGAGTGTGAGGAAATTGCAGTGTGGAGTTTTCTAGTTCCAATGGATGTTAGTATAACGATTAGCAATTGGCCTATAACTTAAGAGTTTTAGGGAGTTGCCTGAGAACATTTAGAGTTTAAAGTGACTTGTCCAGTCTCATAGGTATTATGCAGTTCAATTCAATGCAGCATGGATTTATGAGATACCTACTATGTGCTGTATCTTTTACTCAATACAGGAAATACAAAGACAAAAATTAAATACTTCCTGTCCTTGAGGAACTTATATTCTGGAGGAAGGGAACAACAGAAACATAGATAAGTAATGAGAAAATATGGAAGTATATACAAATTAATTATGGGGGCAAGCACTCACATTTTGAAGGAGAATGAGAAGGGAAAGCATTCCAGGCCTAAGGCAATAGACTGTGCAAAGGCAAGGAGTCAAGAGATAGAATGTAGTGTACAAGGAATAGGAAATAAGCAATTTGGTTTGTATTTTGAGTATATACAGGAGTATAATATATAATTAGCCCAGAGACATAGTTTAGAATCAGATAGCAAAGGACTTTAAAGGTCAAGTAGAAGAGTTTTTTTTTTTAAAGCAATTGGGGTTAAGTAACTTGCTCAAGGTTACACGGCTAGTTATTTGTGTGTGGGTGCTAAGTACTGAGGCTGAAACGATCCCGCGTCCTCCCGACTCTGGGGCTGGCACTCTTACTCACTGCGCCACCTAGCCACCCCAAGTAGAAGAGTTTTTGATCTTAGAGACAACTGGTAGCCACTGAGGCTTCTTGAATGTCATGGTCAGACTTGTGTTTTTTGTAATAATCTCCAACCAGAAGGGAGAGGTAATGAGAGTATTGGCAGACACAAGGCTGACCCTCAATCATTCTGACTACAACATCGACCCCATCTACTCTGCCATGCTGCCTTCTTGCATATATCATAGATTATATACATATTCTTATACACACACACATGCACACACACACACATATACATATACATATATATGTATATATATATATATATATATATATATATACATACATATACTTGGATGTAGGGGAAATTTCCTTATAATCATGATGTTTCCAATGCTTGGCTAAAGTAGAATTTTATCTTAGTAAAGATCATTACAACTCCTTTTACCACTTAGCAGAAATCAAAGATGAAACCATGCTAATGTTGTGTATAGCAAGAATCCAATAGAAAATGGTGGAAAGTGTACATGCCACCTCCAACTCTTTCTCCTTGTAATTTCCTGGATCTTTTTGTATTGAGTTTGGAAATATCATTAGTGTCTGACAAATAGCAAAGGGTGAATTCAGTTAAATGATAAAATTGTTTACTGATGGAAGAATAATAGAGTTGTGGTAAAATTATCTCATATTCAAATACTATGTGTTATAGAGAATGGCTTTTGGTATGAATGGAGATTCAAAAAGTACTTAGTGTGACCAATTACTCAACATAGAAAATTTATTGTAACCAGATCAACTTGGTACAGTTACTGTGGACCATATGCTAGAATATGGAAACAGCTGTGTTATACAGAACTTTCTTTGTAATGGGATTTTGCCTTTATCTTTAAACTTGGTGATAACTGGGGCTTACTTTTGCCAGTTGTATGCAGAATATGCTTCAAGGTAAATTATGTGCATTTGATTTTATTCGTCTGCCAAATTATATCCTCCCTAAATCTCTCCCATCTCACATTAACTGACAGAGATATGTGTATGTATGGTGTATGTGTATACATGTACACATACACATACACATGCATACATACATACACAGAGATGGATGTGCATATATACACATGTATGTAATATGTGCATAGGTCGAGGGTAGCTGCCAGACCTCAAACCCATTGGTGAGTTAGGGGAATGTCTACCCCAAGCATTTGAAAACTTCCCCCAGCACAATGGACAGACGATGACAATTTGTTCCAATGTCCATGAATGCAGTTGAAGCAGGCTCCTTGGAATGCTTAGAGCTTGGTCAGGAATCAAAGACACCAAGGTCTTCCACTGCATCTTGGGCCACCACCAGTTGTCCTGACTTGTCTTGCCAATGCACTTCAATAACTCTGGAAAAGAGAGTAAGACTGGTGACTTTCTGTAATTCTACCTCACTAAAATCCAATTCATGCACAAGTCCAGATATCACCTGTGATGTCATTGGTCCTCTTTGAAAACAAAGGTCTAAAATAACATGTGTGAATATATTTTTTCTATGAGACAAGGTGTATATGTGTGTGTGTGTGTGTATATATGTATATATATATATATATATATATATATATATGTATATATAAAACTCCTAGAGGAAAAGTAGCATCCATACCTTTACAGATATCATTTGTTATAAATAGAGTGACAAGAATAAGAAATATCCATTTGGAGATGGAAATTACTTTATTATTAAGATCAATATTTAATCCCTAATGATTGCTGCAAATTAAGCCAAATCAGCCATCTGACTACCTTAGTTGTTAAATGAATACTAATGGGGGGAGGGGAAGAAATTGTCATCATGTATGATTAAATAAAAGAAATAACTTGCTTTATCTATAAAGTTTACATGCCTACATTAATTATCCACTTTGCAACAGATTGTGATGATTATAATGACTTATAATTTAAATTATTTTTACATAGGATTGTGGTTTGAAGATTCACCCAGAAGAAACCTGTGGATTACAGCCTTTGTCATCTGACTACATTGCAACCATTTCCCAGCCTGAACTAAAGATTTGTAAGTCAGGGGACACCAAAGGTGAGTCTTACCCTGAATGCCACTCCTGTTGAGAGAGAATATTTATATAAATCAGTATATAATTATATTAGTTATCCAAGGACATAAATCAAGCAAATGTTCTTGCTTTCAGAAATCTCCAGGTTGAATTGTCATTCATTCAAGGTTTTATTTTTGTTTTAATAACTTTAAAGCAATACAAAGGCAATTATGTACTTATTATAAATAAGCATTTTCATATTTTTGTGGTACATATTTTAAAGTCCCTGAATTAATAATTAAATTGAATATACATTCTTAATATTTTAAGATATTTTGGGGTCACCAAAGATCTCTCTGGAATTCAAGACGAGTTCCAAAAAACTTCTACTGATTATGTAGACATTTTTTAAAAGGCTTAATTTTAATTGCAGGAACTTTGTGAATAACCAGCAGTGAAAGGATGTGTGCTTTCATGTCCCCAAAAATGGTTATACATTGAAAACTATAATTGAAGTTTTCCTTTAAAAGATATGAAAATTGTTGGGTCACTTTCAAGCTGCAGGGTCAGACATATGCATGATGTGTTGGCCAATTCTAAGTTAAACACTATTGGTGCAGTTTGTCTCTACCTTCATTGTCTCCCTGGTGCCAACTACCAACTAAGGGTGTGTACACACACACACACACACACACACACACACACACACACACACATACACACATACCATACCACAGCATGCCACAACCTCTCTTGGCCTAGCATAAAGAATGAAGAACTATCAGGAAAGACAGAATCATAGAGGTTGTGGGAAGGGTTAGATCTGTAGTTACTGTCCTGCCCTCCTGAGCCCCTCATGCATCTTCTCTCATCTGAAAGACCTAAGAAAAGGCTCAGAAGCCATTCTAGCCTTGGCATGAACCCCACACTACTGCTTGAACTCGAAACAATAAGTTTCTTAAATGGGTAAGGCAAATTGCAATTTCGCATGCACAGTTTATAAACTGAACCATGCCAGCTACGTGCAGATCACCATTCTCCAACATGTGTTCTAAATAATGAATTACAGTAATGTCAAGGGAGGGAGAGATCGATGCAATGTGCTATATGATTTGTGATTCCCTGATCACTGAGGTGTGCTCAGACACACGGGCATAGGAGACATTGATGTGTCCAGCTAAATATTTTCATCAAATAGTGATTTATGGTCTTCACAAAGCTGTATAATTCCACTTTGGCTACTAAATCAAGGCAATAGCTCCTCAACTAAGATAGCCCAAGTCACATTACTGGGATTTCTCTACTACCAGCTGGACCTCCTGTCTATTTAAGTTATAGTAGGTTTACATCAAATACCCTCAAAGTTGTCTTAGCATCTGTGCCTTATGGGATAGGTTTCCTTATAACTAAGTCCTGTTGGTTCTTCAGTCACTAAACCCTCGTGAGGGTACGGACTCCAGGATAGACCCGGTTTATCCTGAATTCCATCTTATGGCAGATGGTGTTATAGTGAGACACTAGTTTAGAAATAATTTCAACAAACATTTGTTGAGCACTTACTGTGTGCAGATGACTGAGTTAGACCCTGGGAGATAAAGTTTAGGTTCCAGAAAATACAAAAGCTAAGAGGAAAAGAGGGGTAAAAGTTGGGCTGTGTTTGCCCAGAATATTATTACTTTTACTGTCAGAAAGGCTTCCCTGACACTAGAATTCCCTCTTGCCAAAGGGAGGGGAGGTCATGGTAAGTGGCATTAGGAGGAAGCTTTTCTTGCTGCTAACCACACAGTTGATTCCAGAACCCTGGTGGAACTGTTGGCCAGTTCAGATTTGCTGGGGAGACATTGTTTTTCTATTACATTACAAAGCCATTTGGCCAGATTGGAATCCATTACCTCACTTTGCCAAAAATTCAGTTGCCAAAATGTCATTTCACTTACCATCAGCTAAACATACTTTTGGGATAATTGGTGTTTTTCTCGTGCTTAGTTCCTGACTGACCTTCAAAATACAATGTAATTAATTTTACAATATAAGACTGAAATGAGTCCCTTGATTAATTAATGAAGATAAATACACAAAGATTTGGACAAAGAAAGGAACATTTAAAGAATAATCATAGAATGAGAATTCTCCATAATGTAAGCAGTTTTGATTATAGCTATACAGTAGACAAATATTTGGAAACATTTTATGAAAATGATTTTTAACAGGGAAAGGGAATAAATTTACATGCCTTCTTTATGGAATGCAACACATTTTCCTCAGTGGAAATTAAATTTTATTTTATAAGTTTTATGCAATCCAAGTCAGTAGTATATCTTCTACCATTTCACATTTCACAATCATTGAGTGGTGAATTTCTCTTACACCTTTTCCTGGTTGTATTGCCTTAAGATGATGTATCTAACCAGTTGAAACATAACATGTTTTGAATATAACATAATCATTACAAATACCAGCACATGTCCCAAAATACAGTGGTCGTTTTAATTCTTTACAGTGTCATTTCCTAAAACACATGTTGCCTTTTATTTTAGGAATTGCAGCTTTGTTTTATGCAATGTTCAGATACTTAACATAGAATTTAGATTTCTATTCTTTGACATACTGTTAAGAGCTGGTATGATTTATAATGTCAAGGAACCCAAATCCTACAGATGTTACTCAGATGATGATTTCAAGCAGCATTACTAATTCACAAGAATAAAAATCATTATTACCAAAATACAAAAATGCAAGGAGTTTGAGTGATTTAAAAATACATACTAGTATGAACCATTTGGGGCAAATTTTCAAAGACATTCAACCAGGCCGCCTTCTTTCAGTGTGCATGCAATTTTGTGCCCACAAACTAATTGCACCCATATTTGATTAATTGTGCATGCAACTGGCTGCTTGTTTCTTCAGCCTGAGGGCAAGTGGTCAGTGAGACCCTCTGTTTACATGTACAATGTGCTGCTGCCTACAGGGTTTGTTGCGTGTGTGTGTGTGCGTGTGTGTGTGTGTGTTTAATCCTAAGACACGAGACCACCTAATAGAAATTTAGTCCTTTGTTCCTTGAGAAGTATTATCCTGGTATACAAAACACTATCTCATTAATAGGAACGCATTTGTGCCCCATTATAGAACAATCTTGTAAAAAAAAAAAAAAAGAAGGAACGAAAATTATTGACCATTCTCATAATCAGGCTGTGTCAACATACTAATTAAACTGACCAAATTCAGTGGGGTTTTTTAGGTCGAAATCATTAGAATAACTTTTGTCTCATTTATATGCTACTACATAGCTTATTGCCCTGCTTTTCACTTTTTAACTGGCAATCTTAGCATTATTGACATTTAACATAATCCCTAGAGCACTGAAGGAAATTTTAATGAAAATGTGAAAAAGGAAGACAGACTTTTGCGAGCAATTTATCATAACAGATTGCATCTCTATAGCCACAATACTGGCTGAAAGATACAGGGAATGCAGGATTCCTCTTCTGTTTTTTGTTGGTTTGGTTTTGGGCTAGATCCGTGATTTTCTTACTGTAGTAAACTCCCTGATAAGGAATTTCCCTCTGTCAATATAGATAGTAACTACTGTGAATCTCATAGTCTTAAAATTATCTAGGGAAATGATAGGGTAGATGACATACCCAGGTCATGGGTTTTGTGACCTATGTATGAGAAATAGAATAAGAGAGATTATTCAGGAAATACCTAATCAGAAAAGGTTAATCACATGGAAAGAGCAAGAGATGAAGGATGGACAGCGTAAGTGTTGCCCTGGTAGTGATGAAAGAGGAAGGGACACATCGAGTCAATTTCTCTCAATGATCTATAATATTCACACAGGAAGAGGGAAGGCAATGATGCATTGTAATCTACTCTCTCCTTCCTCATCTGACTCTTTTTCATCTTCCATGTTTTCCATTCCTGATGTCCCACTTTCTCCTTTTTTCTACATGGTTATAATTTAGCATGACTCTTTTCTACTTAATTAACCATAACCTTTTTTTACATTTCAAGGAACCACTCCTTAAGCTACTTCTAAAGTAGGCCCATGATGAACATTCAAAGGGAACATAACTTTGACCCCCAACTGCAAAATTCACAAATTTTATGTTTTTCCTGTGTGCCTAAAACCTAGTCACTTTTATGATGGGATCTCTGCCTACTTTCTGGTATCTGAAGGAATCTCCAACTGAAATATTGAATAGCAAAACAAAACAAAATGCATTCAATTTTTAACCATCAGTGTACTACTCAATCTGGGACATTGGTCTAGATCATAACAGTCTCAAAGCTCAAAGATAGAATTAGTTAAAAAAAAGTTCTGTGGGTAGTCATTTCTAGTTCAACAGATAGAGTTTAATTAATGGAATAATTGGAGGAAAGAGGAAAAGGACAGTAATTACAAATTAAAGACTCTATTACAAAACCAGGATTATTCTGTGAGGAGGTAGTATGACAAAATGAATAGAGGGCCTACTACAGAATTAAGAAATCATTAGTTCAAAGCCTACCTCTATTCATTGAATCTCTCACAGCCCAGGGAAAATCTCTAATAGATGGAGTTTCAGATCTTCAAAGGTAGAGGGAGTTTCCATACTAGGCATTCCCCAAACAGATAAAAAAATCAGGGTCAGACAGGGTCAGGGGAGGGGATGTTCTCAGTTTAAAAGTAAACAGCCACTCAGTAAATATTTTAATTTCATTTACTCTGCTTCTGACAGTGAAAATAGAAAAGAACCATGTTTAAAATTTTTCTAAATTTGTGCTAGGTGGCACAGTGACTAGAGCACCTGCCCTGGAGTCAGGAGGACCTGAGTACAAATCTGACCTCAGACACTTAATACAAAAACTAGCCACATGACCTTGGATAAGTCACTTAACCCCAATTGCCCTGCCCTCCCCCCTCCAAAAAGCAAAACCAAAACAAACAAACAAAAAACTTTTAATTTGCTAATGAAACATCTTATTCATCCTCAAAGATTGTAGATGTTTATCTACAATTTATCTAAATCATCTGCATAAATAAGATCATTCTTGCATTATGTTACTGGAATATATTTACACATGTACAATGGATAGGATGTTACATATCATATGCATTTAAAAGTGTTGAATAAATTGATAAATAAGTTAGAAATAAATTTTAAAGTAAAACAAAAATTCTGTTAGGAGAAAAGAAATTTAAAAGAAATTTAACTTTTATCCCCTCAGGACAGTGGATTGTACCATGCCTTAGCTGTTCAGACAATAGAACCTGTGACTGGAGAGAAATAACATGGCAGCCTCATAACTGCCAGTACAGTGTCCTGTCAAAAACTCAACTACAGCACTGTCTGGAAGGAAGAAAGGTAGGTATCAGTGCCAGTATAAGAAACCCATTTATTTGTGCTATCTGCAACACAAATATCCACTAACAAATATTCACTTTCATAGAAAAGCACTTTACCAACTTTAAAACATTAGAAAAATGTGAATCATCTCCATTATGGTACCAAAAGCCACACCACTGTATTTGCTCTTATATGTATGTCTTTGCTTTTCAGTGGGTGCCAATAAAACAGATTGAGTGTATGTTTCCGATGTATATGTTATCATGAGATATCCTTAAAAATTCCTGACCTGTTTTTTTCAATTATTTGGAATTTAAGCTTTCATTGCCAAACATGGGCTAATATTGAAACTGCACCCTACCTCCCAACTGCTGTATTTCCACAACTGCCATTTCAGCATGAAATCAATTGTGAGAGCTTGCCACGTTGACTAGCAGTTGGCAGCATGGAACAACTGAGTTTATCAACTGCAGCTACAGTAGACACTGCTATTAAAACTGACATCTGTAGTTGAGCATAAGAAACCACATGGTTCCACTTGCAAGTCTCATTTCTCCTATGATATTCTGAATGCATGGCCTGCTCTTACATACTAACCTTACTGATCTTCTTTCACATTCCTGGGCAGGTCTCGCATGGACCTCACTAAGCTGAATTTTCCTTTAGTGAGACTTCTAAGCTGGTTTCTTGGAAATACACTCTTCTTGATAGGCATGCTTTGACTGTGTAGCATTTGACAGACATCTCTAATTAGTGAATCGGGCACACAGACTGAGATGCATATTAACCTAAAGTAAGTAATACATCATTCTCCACACTTGCAGTTTTTTTAATGAGATGACCATGTTATTTTCAGTTGTTTCTAAGATCTTTACTTGGAAAGTTGGAAACACAATTAACACTCAGAATCCCTTTTGATACATGAAGAGAAAAGAGATGGAAACTGAAAACTTATCTTCATCATTGAGAGCAAATAGCTTGAAAAAAGATACATAAAAAGTGATTTCTGGCCCACCATTACTCTTGTATTTTTCTGTAGACCTCAATCCAAAGACCCCAAATTTAAATCAATAGACTAAAACATAGGGTGACCTCATTGTTGCTGGTGGTAGAGACAAAGGTAGCAGCTATTTA